>JAFFST010000331.1:18258-35856 GCA_022414735.1 Noturus placidus | reverse complement strand
AGCCAAATACAGGACCATTCTGGAAGAAAACCTAATGGAGTCTGCAAAAGACCTGAGACTGGGACGGAGTATGTATATATATATATATATATATATACACATACATACACACACTGTGTGTGCGGAGTTTGCATGTTCTCCCCGTGCTGCGGGGGTTTCCTCCGGGTTACTCTGGTTTCCTCCCCCAGTCCAAAGACATGCATGGTAGGTTGATTAGCATGTCCAAAGTGTCCGTAGTGTATGAATGGGTGTGTGAATATGTATGTGATTTTGCCCGCCTTGTGCCCCATGCTTCCTGGGATAGGCTCCAGGTTCCTCATGACACTGAAGAAAAGGATAAGTGGTATAGAAGATGGATGTATTTCTGTCAGGTTAAGTGGAATCAGCTGTTAGCTTTATCTAGGTGAGGAATCTATGACCTAAATATGGCAACCACAAGGGAATAATCATGAATTGACACATACTGACCGGGGCCAGGGTTGGGGGTTTGATTCTGACTGCTGCCCTGTGCATACAGAGTTTGCATGTTGAAACCCCCGTGCTATAGGATATAGGATGTTGGCTTGGATTTTCTCATTTGAATAGCTTCTTCTTTCTTCTTACTCAGTAATCCTTTTTAATTATTACAGTGTTCTGTCATTCTTAATCAATATCATAATCAACACTGATGGTGTTAAAACATTTTCAAAACAAGTTCTAAAATAGCAAATAGCTCTCACACTTTTATTGGGAGATGGCAGGTTTAAATGGCTCGAATTTCCCCCTGGGGGATCAATAAAGTAAGTATCTATCTATCTATCTATCTATCTATCTATCTATCTATCTATCTATCTATCTATCTATCTATCTATCTATCTATCTATCTATCTATCTATCTATCTATCTATCTATCTATCTATCTATCTATCTATCAATCAATAAGACGCCACAGCTATCCATGTTCCAGGGTAGGGAGCATTGGCAAGTGATGAAATTGAGAGAAAATGGGAACAAATTTTCCCCACAGAAAAGTTAAAAACAAAATATTGACAAGTTAGCAACTAATTTGAGGTACATCACAGATATCTTCACTTTGTTTCACATTGACACAGTATTTTCCAAACAGTTTATTTTTCCTCGTGCAGAGAAAGCGGAGCTCAGTGACTTCTTGTTGAAATCTTTTAATTCTCAATGAAAAGTTTTGAAAACCATGTTCACTACCCACTCTCTCACCACCAGAAGAACACCCTTCATAATCAATAATGAGTAAGAATAGCTGGAGCTCTGTGACAAATGGAATAAGATGCAGTTAAATCCCTGCTGGTCAATAAATGTAATCGCTGGTGCCATTCATGTCCTTCCCATACACCTCTCTTGATGGTAATATAATAACACACAGCACCGCTAACTCGTCCTTCTACTTCAGCTGATGATTGATGCATCCCATGTTCTTAAATCAGATCTAAACACAAATGGAGGTTAGAAATATAAAAGAGATTTATTTTGTAGTCATTATTCATCACTGTATAGTACATTAAAAATGCTTTTTAGATGAATTCTGTAAAAAATAAAATGGCCGCAAGACTCTGCAGCAGGGGTTAAATTACAGTAATTATAGTAATTAAACTTCTGGGGAAATACCCATGAACATAAAGACCATAAAAATCCCAGAGGAACATAGAATCAGTAGTGAAGCACATGTATGAAAATGTTTTGGCAGGAGATGGGAGGACATAGATATCTAATAGATAGTCTATTTTCCTGACTATTTTTATTCCAACTGACACCAATGTATCTGTAAGCAGATGCTAATACTAATATGCTAACAATATACCTTGACACTGTTATGTGTAGTCAAGTAATGCAGTAATTATGCTTCCCTAAAAAGCCGCATCTGTCCACAAGGGACAAATTAACTAAATCATTTATTACCTGCATAAATGTGAGCAAGTGAACTCCCACATAGCAATTAGCTCACAGTGAGACAGTTCTGTTGAAAGAGCCCAGCTGACAAAGGCTTCATCAGCTGCTGCCTTTTATGAGGAGTGCAGAAGAATGTTCCTGATGAAGGACTAAAAGCCACATAGTTGCAATTTTTTTTTACTTTCTAACACCACAAGCTTTAGTATTTGCTGATGTGTACATGCTAGACAAGATTAGCAACATAACCAACAAGTTGTCCTAACCAGCTAGCGCTTAGAGAGTGTTACTGAATTTACTAACTTCTGTTACTAATATTACATACACAGTACTGTGCCCAATTTTTGGGCACATGCAAAGAAATGCTGTAGAGCAAAGATAATAATCAAAAATAATGAGATTAAATCTTTATACATTATAAAATGTAAATATACCATAAAGAGCAGTAAACAATAGTAAATGAAACAAAGTCAATATTCGGTGTGACAAAATTAAAATAGTAGTCTCAGGTAGAATTATTGCAGTTTTATAAGGAAATGAGCTGTAAGTTTATTTAGCATTTTGCAGAACGGTTCTTCTGGAGACTTTGATTGTCGCACTTGCTTCTTATTTTTGCAGAAAATCCAGCAGCCTTCATTGTGTTTTACTGTCTGAAAAATGTCTCTTAATCACTTAATACTCTGCTTTCTTTACTGGCATACAAACATTTTTCTGTAACATTTAATTTTGTGCTATAAAACTAATGTTTGGAAATCTAAAATGTTTTTGTACTGACTATATAATGTAGAAGTCATAAAATAAAAAATCTATAACAAAGTTATAGAAAAAAAAATAGAGTGCCTAAAACATTTGCAGATATAAAAGTAATATTAGATATTAATTAATATGAATAATATCCAAAGGTTCAGATCGTGAGTGAATAAAATAATTCATTTTTACGGTATTCATTTGACCCTTGTGGGCTCAGGACCAGTGCCCCGGGCCCGAGCCACACAGAACACGTACTAGCATTAAAGTGGGATTTGAAGAGAAATGAGTGGGGAATAATGCAAAACATTTTGAGATGAAATTATTGGTGTTTATTATTAGTAAAACGTGTTCTATTTTGGATTATATAAACAATTTGAAATTATGTATGTTTAATTTACATTCTTTCTTATAGAGCAAGTTTGATTTAGTTTACCCCTACGTGTTAATTAATACATTATCTAACAAACATAGTTAAGGTAAGCTGTTCATTCATTCGTGAATACATGTCTTAACTCATCCTTAGTTCATATTTAAATAAGTATTAATTCAGGTATTAGTGCATGATTATTCCTGTAGTGTTATTGTACCTTTTTAAAAATGATTCTTGAAAACCTAATATCATAATTGAAACAAATTTAAATTAGTCAGGTTTGTTAAATACTGCAAATCTGTTTTTTTTTTTTTTTTTTAACAATTATTGATAATTACCATTCATTTAAAGGCTTGCTGTTCACTGTATTATTTACAGTGTTATTATACTACTATAGAACTGAATCTTTGCAAGACATTGAAATTTTTCTTTTTTTTATTTTCTGCTTTTCTCTTTTTTGTTGTAACTCAAAGACACATGTCTACTCCTTAGCCAATTTTGCCTACAGATGACATCAATTACACATAATAATGTAATTATAGTATTTTCAGTGATACTGAAACCAATGATCTGAACCATTTGTGTCATTGCTGATAGGCATGTATTTTGCCATGTCTTTAAATAGAGCTTCTCTAATGGTAAGAGGGCAAAAAAAGATTGTTTTATCCTAGAGTGAACTTTAAAATACTGTTACAAGACTGGACAAGCGGGATGATAATAAACTTTTTGAGACACACTGGGTCGACAAGGTTAATACAAAAGGCAGCATTGTGTTTAAAGTAAAATGAAGCAGGCTGCAATAATCATTTCTGTAGCAGCACTTTTGAATTTGAGTTCAAAAGTCTGAATGTGCTTCACATACAAATGATTAGAAGAGCAAAATAGGCTGTTCATAATAAATTGTGTTAGAGATCCATCCATCCATCCATTTTCTGTACTGCTTATTCTATGCAGGGTTGCAGCTAGCCTTGAGCCTATCCCAGAGGACTTGGGGCACAACGTTGAGGACACACTGAAATGGGTGCTAATCCATTGCAGGACACAATCACACGCTATGCATAATTTAGAAATGCCTGATTGGCATTTGACTGGCAATGCATGTCTTTGGACTGTGGGAGGAAACCCTTGAGGGGCGGAAGTGGGAATTGAACTCCCAGCCCTGGAGGTGCGAGACAAGCCTTTATATATATATATATATATATATATATATATATATATATATATATATATAAAGAGAAAGAAATCATTGGTGTGAAGACCTGGTCTAATTTGAGAATATCTTCAAAAATAGCTATTTGAATGACATATATAGCTTCTCAAAGTTATAAACGTCTCCTAGAAATCAATCTTCAACCTTTTATTCTAGTTCTGAATACGTGCTGGCCAGGCCTTCAGTATACCGAAGCCCTAAACCTGATTGATGTGCACTGGTATGTAGAATTCCACAATAATATGGACTGAGGATCAGTGAGGACTGATTTTAGAGCTCCACATGAGATTAATTGGAGAGTCCTCAGACATGATCATCGCTGTTCCTGCCGAAACACCCAATTCATCAATGTTAGTGGTGTTTGCTGAACAAATAATTTACTACACACAGATTTTGGATTATTGCAATTTCTTTGCTGTCTATAGGATTAAAAAAAAAACACTTTCCTTGAACCCTAAATATTAACCTTGCCTATAAATAATACAATGGAAGATAATGAAGATCAGTTAACATAGTCTAATTTGCATAAAGCTCATATGAATATTAGACTTTTGGTTAAGATATTCCTTTCTCATACAGTTATGTACTGTATACCATGAAACATTCACACATACATGTACCTTACTATCCTTGTGAACGGCCTTCCATTGACATAATTATTAATGCAACTAATTAATGCTACACCTGAATCTAACCTCAATCTTAACCTCAGTAAAAGGAAACCTCATGGGGACCAGGTAAATGTCCTCACATGGGCATAACTGTCAAATATTCGTATCCATGTAAAAACATTTGGTCCCCACAGAGATATACATCCACAGGCCACTTTAATAGGAACACCGGTACACCTGCTTATTTATACAGTTATCCAAACAGCCGATCATGTGGCAGCAGCACAATGCATAAAATCAAGGTCAAAATCTTCATTCACATGTGGCATCTCTGTGACTTTAACCGTAGCATGGTGATTGGTCCCTGATGGGCTGGTTGGAGTATTTCAGAAACTGCTGATCTCCTGGGATTCTCAAAGACAACAATCTGTAGAGTATACACAGAATGGTGTGAGAAAGAAAAAAAAAACATCCTGTGAGAAGAGGGTCTGCAGGCTGATGTTCATTGTTGATGAGAGCGCTCAGAGGAGAATGACCAGACACAGACTCACCTAAACTGGACAGTTGAAGACTGAAAAAAATACACATTTTCTAATCTTCAACTGCCCAGTCTGTGCCCAGATAGCTTCAGATTCATGTTTTTGGCTGACAGGAGTGGAACTTGATGTGGTTTTTTGCTGTTGTAGCCCATCCACCTCAAGGTTTGATGTTTTGTACATGCTGACATGCTTTTCTGCTCACTCTGTTTGTAAACAGTGATTATTACATGAGTTTCTATATCCTACCTGGAAGCTCAAACCAAACTGGTCATTTTTCTCTGACCTCTCTTATCAACAAGGTGTTTCTACCCACAGAACTTTCACTTACTCAACGTTTTATGTTCTTCACACCATTCTGTGTAAACTCTAGAGAGTGTTGTGTGTGAAAATCCCAGCAGATCAGCAGTTTCTGAAATACTCGAACCAGCCCATCTGGCACCAACAACCATGCCACGGTCAAAGTCACTGAGATCACATTCCCCTTCCCCATTCTGATGTTTGATCTGTATCTGCATCCCCTTCCCCATTCTGATGTTTGCTCTTGATCTGTATCTGCATGATGTTTTTGCATTGTGATGCTGCCATGTCATTGGTGAATTGAACAACTGCAAAAATTAGCAGGTGTAGAGGTGTTCCTATTAAAGTGGACAGCGAGTGGTACATACAAATCAATACACACAACATGCTGATCTCTTTCTTCTGTGTCAGTTTTTTTAGGTTTGAGACAAAATGATGAGAAAGTTCTGGCTTCAAGTAAAAACTGTCAACGTGAAATCAAATTTTGGTGAGAGGACATCCTTGGGTTCTCTGCAGGGCGAGAGAGAGAGAGAGAGGGAGAGAGAGGGGGTGAGGGGGAGAGAGAGAAAGAGAGAGAGAGAGAGAGAGAGAGAGTGTTTTTGTATGTGTGTCTGCATCCTATCCTTCCGGAAAGTTCCCAAGAGCACCTGGCTTGTATATGGAGGTGGCTGTCTTTTTTCAAATTTCATTTCCAGGTCATCTGGCTTTGTGCAAGATTGGCGCAATCCATCATTTTTACACAGTCTGTAATATATATCTGAGCGCTTTGTCTCTGTGGTAGTCAATGCAATATCAGTGTCATCTCCAGCATGTTCTTTATTTAATGAGAAGCAATTTAATGAGCAGTACAATACTTAACAACATGCCTACAATTCACCAGATGAGATGAACTGTAAGACAAAGGTCACCTTTAATGCTTTTCATGGTGGTACTGCCGTATGTAAATGTCCATCATTACCACCTCTCAGTGACATTGATAGCCCTGAAATTATGCATAAGTTGCCACAAGCTAAAGATTTCACTGTAATTCCATTAAGCCATATCATTACAGCATTAATGGCTTCTTGTTTTTCCTCTTCTGTGCTCTCAGTTGTTCTGAAACTGCATTGTTAGTATTTCTCTCTAGTGCACTAACATTTACCATTTAACATTGCTAATGATTTACCTTATGTAGAAGGTTGGGGGTTAAAATAGACACTGATGCTTACTCTAAGCAGATAACTAAGGTCCAAGGACATGCATGTTAGGAATGTCTGTAGTGTATGAATGGGTGTGTGTGTGTATGTGATTGTGCCCTGCAATGGATTGGCACCCTGTCCAGGGTGTACCCCGCCTTGTGCCTGATGCTCCCTGGGATAGGCTCCAGGTTCCCCGTGACCCTGAAGTGAAGGATAAGCGGTATAGAAGATGGATGGATGAAAGTTCTGAGGTTTATGAAGTAATTCATTAATTCTTGATTCTGACTGGTCAGGAAGTTGATTAATTTTCTATAACAGCAGCTCGGACAGGAGTTCCATCTACAAGGTAAATCGCAGGTTTATTTTAATGCATTTGTGTTAATAGGTTATCAGTTACTATAGTATACTGTACTATAGTTATAGTTACTATAATAACTGATACGTCTTTTAGATGAGACGTTAAACCGATGGTCCTGACTGTCAGTTGTAATTAAAAATCCCAGGACGCTTCTCGTAAAAGAGTAGAGGTATAACCCTCTATAAGTCCTGGCGAAATTCCCCCATTGGCCCTTCTCTATCATGGCCCCTTAATAATCCCCATCCCTGAATTGGCTACATCAATCTCCTCTGCACTGATAGCTGGTTGATCCAGGTTGATGATACACACTAGTGGTGGTTGAGGAGAACACCCCCCCCCCCCTCCTCCATACTATGTAAAGCGCATTGAGTGTCTTGAAAAGTGTTATATAAATGTAACTAACTAACTAGTAACAACTTACTTATAGGACTTATATGGCGGACACATAAACCGATTAAAAACACATGCAGTTGTTGCTGCTGTAACTTCAGAAATGAGAGCCTTGTGGTTTCTTGGTAACAATGAGGGCCTTGTGGTTTCTCCGTAATACAATATCTGCGCATAAATTCCTCCTAACGCTAGCAAAAGTGGAAACGCATCGGCTCCATCACAAAGCCCTGTTCTCCTGCTGTGACCTCATCATCTTATAGCTCTTCGGACCGTGGTACTGTCGGTGTTGACCTGATGTTTATCATCGCAGATTTTAAGACTGAGCTTCTCTGCGTGTTACATAAAGATGTCACGGAAATTCTTAGGACTGAGTTGCAATCTGTGCTGGGAGATGAACGGTCATCAATAAAGTCTGAAATACAGGCTCTGAAAGTGGAGTTCGCCAGTAGTATGGTAACAGTACAAACAGATATGACGGATACTTTATTGGATAATCGAAAAAAATTGTTAACATTGGCAAATTGCTGTGGTATAAGAGGAATAAAACACTTTGGTCATCTAATATGGTTAGTAATATCGATGGTCAAACCCAGTCTGATTCCCAAACACTATATAATAGTATTTATATACTACTTATATAAACACAATATTTTACTCCAAAACATGACAAACCGTATTTACCTCGTAGAGGTGTTAGCATAATCCAAGAGAGGGTTCAGTTGTTCATGATTCAAGCGTCTTCAGTTTGCCAGATACTACTGGAACTTCAAATGGGATTGGGTTCTATGGTCAGATGAAACTAAAATAGAGCTTTTTGACAATAAACACCAGAGATGGTTTTGGCACAAACAGAGAGATAGCCATATGGAAAAGTACCTCATGCCCACGGTTAAATATGGTGGAGGCGCTTTAATGTTTTGGGGGCGTGTTTCTGCCAGAGGACCTGCACATTTTGTTAGGATACATGGCATCATGGACATCAACAAATATTAAATGAAAACCTGACTGCCTTTGCCAGAAAGTTTAAAATAGGCCATGGTTGGATCTTCCAGCAGGACAATGATCCAAACCATACATCAAAATCATCACAAAAATGGTTTACTGACTACAAAATCTAAGTCCTGCCATGGCCATCCCAGTCCCCTGACATGAAAACCCATAGAAAACCTGTGGAGTGAACTGAAGACCACCAGCATGGACCTCGAATTTTGAAGGATCTGGAGAGATTCTGTATGGAAGAATGGCCTCAGATCTCTTAGCCTTGTATTCTCCAACCTCATGAGGCATTATAGGAGAAAACTCAGAGCTGTTATCTTGACAAAGGAGGTAGCACAATGTGTTGTGTTTGCAATTGTTTGATATCCATGAGAGCAAAGTAGAATTGTGATTTTTTCAAAACAAAATCAAAAGATTTTTTTTTTATCAAAAGATTAAACAGCAAAGACAATTTTTCATCCTTTCTTGCTCATATTTACCAAGGGTGCCAAGATTTGTGGAGGGGACTGCACTTAATGCATTGGTTTTTCCAATCTTCAACTGCCCAGTTTAGGTGAGCCCGTACCTACTGCACCCTCAGATTTCTGTTCCTGGCTGGCAGGAGCTGAACCGGATGTGATCTTCTGCTGTGGTAGCCCATCTGCCTCAAGATTCAGCATTTTGGGATACTTTTCTGCTCACCTTGGTTGTATAGAGTGGTTATTTGAGTTACTGTAGCTGCATGATTTTATGCATCGTGGTGCAGCCACATGTTTGGCATATTTGTATGAATGTGCAGCGTTCTTTATATGAATGATGTAGAAGCCATTAATACAAGTGCTCCATATCTTGTTTGAATCACGGTGGACTGGCTGCTCTTATGTAACATCCTCCTTGTGCAAACACACTTCAGGAGCTGGCCCATCCACAGTCCTGGCTTTCATTCTTACATATTTGAACTAAGGAATTTAAGTAAGAACTAAAACCTGATGGTGTGTGCATTTATTTGAAAATAATCAACCATGAGGTGACGAACGGCACAAAGCAGAGTTACTGTCATCATTTTTCTACAAAAGCACACCCTGAAGTGTTTTATTAATCTGACACCACAGCAATTTGCCAATGATTTTTTCATTTAATAATCAATATCTATCCATATTATTCGAAACACAGTGGGTTCTGAAACACTGTAACACTAAACATGATCTGCTGAGCATTGACTTACACTCTGATTCTCTTTATGTAGCATACTTTCATATTGCTCTTCAGAACTGGGGATGCAGATGCAAGACCTCATTCATATGTTGCTAAATATTGATGTGAAGTTCAGTGCTAATCCATGTGCACTTCAAATTTAATAAAATGGGACAGGTCCAACACCCCACCCCCTCATCCCATTTAAACATCCTCATCCCATTTAGACACTCACACTCTCTAAAATTATTTTTTTTGTGTATATTCATATTCATAAACCTAAATGACCTGCATTCATGACATTTCACATGTTCCTTATAATTAGTAGAATATTACAGAGGAATGTATTATGTTCGATTTCATATATTTTTTTTAATAGCTGTGAAATGTGTGATCTTCAACTGTGCAAAAATATATTTTAAATTTAAATTCAAAGTTGACTTCTTTCACTGGAAACTGACAACGTTCTATAGAAAAGACGAAGGCTGTTCTGTGTGAGACAAAAACATAAGAAAGACTTCTAATTCACTTTTAACTTTCTCTCTCAGTGATTGTTTGACACGTACATAAATATAGTCGCAATCACAGCACAGCCGTTGTCTTTAAATTGTGTTTATGGTTAATTTATTAGATGACGCCATGGTTATAAATTCAGGATTTTAGCAGTGCAGAGCAGCAGCTTGGAAAAGGCTTGGAAGTGACATGGTTAATATGCAATCTTAATATTCTAACAGAAATAACAGAAACAGAAAAATATGTGAATGTCTTAAAATACAGTATGCAGTTCATACAGGATTTCGCTGGGTGTTTTTGTGATTGTTCCGGGCAAAAATGCTTGATTTTGCCGATTCTTTCCAAATTTGCAATCTATTTACTGAGTGTTTTGTGCTTTTTTTTGCGGAAAACTACTTGAATTGGCGAAATTGCGATTGCACTAAATTGTTTTGTACTGTCTTTCACAGATGTTTGTTGGTAAATGAGACCTTTTAGCTGTACTCACATTCGAGGACTTTGGCTGAATGCTCGTTGTAATGACGTCACATGGCGCGTCTTGGCCCAAATCTGTGGAAAATCTGCGTTCATTTTGAAAAATTGCAAGCTCCTTCAAATATCTCGGAGTTTGCTCGATTTTGCGCTAATTTCTGCAATCGCAAAATCCTGGAGGGACTGAGTATGTGAGCACAGAGCCTAGGAGAGAAGCAAACAGATGTAAAGGTCGGATACTATAGACAGAAGGCAAATATGAAGCGATGACATCTTGAATATGCTAAGTTGTGCATGACGTCAATCAGACACTTCCAGACTAAAAACTGTACTAGTCCGCGCTACACTGTCACTTACTGTGCCTATTGTCCTGTTTTAGTTGTACTGTACTGTCGTGTGTTATTAGCACACGTTTGCATGTGCACTTTATATAAAAAAATGCATAGATCTTATTTAGTTCTGTGTCATCTCATGTGATTAGTGTCTCGTTTCATGTAGCACCATGGTCCTGGAGCAACGTTGTGTTGTTTCAGCGTGTACTGTACCAGCTGTCAAATGACAACAAAGCCACTTAAATTTGAACTTGAAACGTTATCTAGCGATGTTTTCGAGCAGGCTATAGCTACTCCATTGAAAGTAGTTGGCAACAGTGAATGAGAGCGATGCAGCAGTGCTTTATTCCTTTTATTCCACAGCAAACAACACACTGCCACCTTCTCACTGTAATTGCAAAAAATACAGTAACCAACCAACAATATTTGCAATGAAAACATGTTCCTTTGAAATAATAAATGTTTTTCCAACTTGTATTTCTGGTTTGCATGTCCTCCCTGTTCTTTGGGGGTTTCCTCAAGGTACTTTCCTCCCCCAGTGCATGCATCATAGGCTGACTGACATCTCCAAAGGGTCTGCAGCGTGTGAGTGTGTATGTAATTGTGCCCTGTCATGGGTTGGAACCCCGGTGTCCCCCACCTTGTGCCCCGGGTTCCCTGGGATAGGCTCCTGGCACCCCGTGACCCTGTGTAGGATAAGCAGTATGTTAAATAGATGGAGACATTTACATCATCAATCAACTAGGAAAGACTGGCTGTGACACCTATTGTTGCTGTTGTTGTATAAAATTAACTTATTCACCAGTAATGTCTTGCTTATAGATTGATACAACTTCAGAAGAACTTTCTGAGAGTCTTCTGTCGGTAATCAAGAGGAAAATGTTAAAACGTGGAAAAAATGAAAAAGAATCTGTGCAAAATGTCAGTTTAGGAAGTCTACTCATCAAAACGGAAGTATGGTGGAGGATTCAGCAGCATCTGTTCCTGCTCCATTCATTCCCTCCTCCTAGTGCTGATCCTCAATGGGCGGCGTGAGGAGGCTGCGCGCGCGCCCGACCATCACCACCATCACCACCACCACGTCGACACTTTTAACTTCGCCCATGCGTGGCTTTACATGCACACCATTTCCACTCATGTTTCTGATGAGAATGAGTCTAATCCTCTGCGATGATGGTAGGATAAAGGGCGCGCCATGTTTCTTTATTAGCGCTCTTTCCGTGCATTCAGAATCGCACGCGCCAACTCTGTGGACATATTGATAACACGACACGACACGACACGACACCCCTGGAGGAGCTTTCCGCTATATCGACGAAATTTATTCAAGGTATGTTCTAGAATGCACAGTTCACACACTCACACACACGACCACCGGTATGCAGTTGGTTTTTTTTTTTTTTTTTTTTTTTGGGATGCTGTATATGATGACAGTCGTGGACTATAATATCATGGAGGTTACTCTGTCTCTTATCATGACTTATTTTAGATAAAAGTGTAAAACGTCAGTGTTAAATGGTCATATTTCCTCTACATTCAGCATTCACCAAAAGGAAGCCATTAATATATATATATATATATAGGCTGGTTAGACTGGAGTGAGCTTGTGAATGAGAGAGAGATGTGAATGTGGGCAGAATACAGGCTAACAGGGGGCTGTGTCCCAAACGGCATACTCCTGTACTAAATAGCATACTATTATAATAGTATGCCGCATACGGTAAGTATGGTAACCAAAGTAACACTATGTAGTACGCGGTTTCGGATGTAGACAAAACCTTGTCAAAAGTACAGCTGGCGCTTGTATTGAAGCCCAGAATCGCTCGTTTATCTTTAATGGCACCTCAAAATGTTCTGTATATCGCAAAATAACTGAGAAAATTGTGTCAAATAAAAAAATAAAAAAAAAACAACAATTTTTTTTTTTTTTACACCAAACTACTGATATGCAGCTTCCCATTAGATTAAGAAACCAAGTGTGAAAACAGTTTGAGACAGTAGCCTACTTCATGATGGTATCAGGCTAGCTATTAATAACAACAATAGTAATAATAATAGTCGTAGTAATAATAATAATAATAATAATAATAATAATTATAGCTTAACTATAGAACCTACAAAGCTCTCAAGCTACCAGAGCTCGATTTTTAACGGATGCACCATAAGCTGAACTGAATAACCGCTACAGAACGAATCGTTTGTTTATGAACGACTCTTTTAAACGATTCAATCACGCGAATCGGTTCGCAAGCATAAACGACTTCTAAGTGTTTTTCACTTTAAAGTGCATTAGGTAAGATTTGTTTGGGTGAAAAAAAAAAAAAAGGTTGCAAATGGTTAAAAAGTTGTCCATTTATTTATTTATTTTTTAAATCATTGAGTTATGAGTACCTGCCCCCATATCCACCCATGTACACAAAGCTTCGCCCCAATGGTCCAAATAGATTTAGCTAGAAGACTGACAAAAAGTCAATCAAATATAATATTCTGGCCTGAAAGGTAAGTGTCCAGACTGTTTAATAAGTGTAACTTTATACCACTTCTGTCATTTTTCTTTTTTTTTGCTAATGCTGTTTTGTTTCTGGAATTCTAACATGTATATATTGGCAGAAATGTATTGTAGGAAAGAAATGAATTCCTATTGGTCAATCCACACTGACACTCTGAACCGGGGCATTAGAGTTTATCCTAATTTATGCGCATGCAAGGAGCAGCTAAAGAGATCAACTTTAGTGTAAACAGTATGGGGCTTACCGTTCTGAATGTTTGCTTGATGTAGGTTTTAATGCACTGGCTCTGTATCTCTAGAATTTGACAAATTTTCTGAGCAAATCCACTGACATATTTTATGCTGTGACCATGTATGATGTTGACTGACATGACACAGCTCTTGTAAGTAAACATAGGACACACACTGACCTTATCATGCCATGAATTTTTACATGACGTGAATCTCTAGACAAGGATGTGATACTGAATCAGTATTGGTTATCTGATACTCAGAGGATTGTTTTGTCAGTGCTGAACTGTAAATGTATCTATCCATCCCTAGTTACCATGGCAATGACAGGTAACTAAGGATCGTACAGTAACTAGGGATCGGGTTTTGACAAATTGTCACTAACATTCCTTCATATAGGAAACCTAAATGCCACTTTAGACAGAATTACACATCAGCATTGTTAATCCATTGGTGAGGGGATATGACAACAATTGGAGAATTTGTGGTTTTATTTAATGTGACACTTTAATGTGACTGGTGAGGAACATTTACTGTTTATTACCGTTTAAAATGGTTTAACTTCAGCCACGATTCTTAATGTTTGGTAGGCCACAAAGGTTTGGTAAGATTACATTCAGCATTTAATCTGTAGTTAGATTTGAGATAGGCGCCCCTTTATAATGAATATATCTTCATGCATCTGTCACATTAGCTTAGTGATGAATATGTTGTTGTAAAGGTATTTTTACATGAAGCATACATTTTGGTATTCCAGTTATATTAATTGAAATCTGTCTCTTGGAATATCTAGTCTGATTTATTATTATTGCGATGTTGTTATTGTTTTTAATAAGTGTTATTAGATCTTAAATAGCAGTAAAATGTTGTCTCTAGACTGACAGGTTGGTTTATGGTCATTTTTGAACTTTTACATTGCAGCAGTTCGACTCAATCAGATTAAGTATATACAGAGTATGTACGCTCACAATTCACTTTATTAGGAACACCTGTATACCTGCTTATATATGCAGTTATCCATTCAGTTATAACGTTCACATCAAACATCAGAATGGGGAAAATTGTGATCTCTGTGACTTTAACCATGGCATGGATGTTGGTGCCAGATGTGCGGGTTTATGGATTTCAGAAATTCCTGATCTCCTGGGATTTTCACACATAACAGTCTCTAGTGTTTAAACAGAATGGTGCGAAAAACAAAAAATAAACATCCTGTGAGTGGAGGTTTTTGAAGCTGAAACACCTTGTTGATGAGAGAGATCAGAGGAGAATGACCAGACTGGTCTGAGCTGACAGGAACTCAAATAAACACTTTTTACAACCATGGTGAGCGGAAAAGTATCTCAGAACACACAACTTATGAAACTATGAGGTGGATAGGCTACAACAATGGAATACCACATCAGGTTCCACTCCTGTCAGCCAAGAACAAGAATCTGAGGCTATCATGTTCACAGACTCACCCAAACCGAACAGTTGAACATTGGATTAAGACCATGTGATTTTTATTTCTAATCTTCAACTGCCCAGTTTGGGTGAGTTTGTGCCTTTGATACCCTCAGAGTCCTGTTCTTGGCTGACAGACGTTGAACCCAATGAGGTCTTCTGCTTTTGTAGACCATCCACCTCAGGTTTTGATGTTTTGTGCATGCTGAGATGCCTTTCTGTTCACCATGGTTGTAAAGTGTGATTATATAAGTTACTATATCCTTCCTGGCAGCTCGAACCAATCTGGCCATTTTCCTCTGACCTCTCTATGAACACCCACAGAACTGTCTCTCACTCACTGTTATTTTTTTTTCATACCATTCAATGTAAACTCCCAGCCCATCTGGTACCAACATCCATGCCATGGGTAAAGTCACAAAGATCACACTTGTTCTTCGTTCATATATTTGATGTGAACATTAACTAAAGCTTTTGACCTGCATGATATTTTACATTGCACTGCTGCCACATGATTGGCTGATTAGATAACTGCATGAATCTGCAGTTGTACTTGTTCCTAATAAAGAGGCGATGAGTGTATGTTTACATTTACATCATGATCAATATGTAGAAATGTGATCCCTGTAACAGAACAAATTTTTGTAAAAATCAGCTGAACATAAGAGTTAAAGATGATTGTATTTTTTCACAGATTTTTTTCCAGCGATTTTTACTCCTGCTAATATGGCAGAGATGGTAACTTATGAAGGTATTTAGCCAGAGTGGATAATGCAGCATCTAATTTTTTCCTTTCCTATGCTAATATTTGTTTATTTAACAAGACCTAAATTGTATCAGTCTCTCAGCATTCTAGATGTGTGCACATAACTGTTTTTTAATCCCAATCTTGCCTGCTCTAGAAGGAATTTACACCAGGCATGGTGCTCAAACCTGTATCCAAAACTGTCATCTTTCAGTCAACGTGGCCTTTCTTTGTCCCACAAGCTTCTTTCCACTCCCACCTTTGACTTGACCTCAGTGGGTTTGCTCTATTCCAGTGTAGATATGTACATTAAGAGTTTTTTTTTGTTGTCATTGTTCTGATTAAAGTATCAGATGGATCATCAGATTAGTATTAGCCTGTACTTAAATATAACTAATGTGGTTATATCTATTAATGACAAGTGCATTGGGAAATAGTCTTAAATAGGCCACAATTTCTCAAGTTCGTTTTAGTGTGCAAAACTGTGAATGTGGATTAGCGTAGGGCTTTATGTTCCAAACTATGCAGTATTTCTGAAAGCCACTGAATCAAATGACTCAAACATTTGATTCACTTGTATATTTGAAAGAATCAAATCAGTGTAGTGAATTATTGCCGATCCGTATAAAAAAGCTTAGTACAATTAAAAAAAAAAAATTGCTCTATTTGCATATAGCTTATCAGCATATAATCAGCAGACACTGTGAGATAGCCTAAGGTTCACCTCAACAAACTCAAATTTATGTTGATTACAATCAAATAAATGTCTGAAATCTAACACGAGGCAAGCCTCTGCTATTGGGGAGTTTGTAATTACTTGTGCTGGGAAAATGACCTTGGGCTGTTATATATAATATGGCAGGGTTCAAAACAACATAGAGTTCTGCTGTATAGTGAATTAGACTGTAATTGGGCTTGAAACTGTGGAATTTGGCAATACTGCTGAAATTTTTTTTTCAATGGCTGTTTGTTGCCCTCTCAAACATACTCTCAGTTTACTCTGTTCAATGCTTCAGCTATTTTGTGAATGTTGAAAATCCAGAAGCTTTGTTCAGCTTAATCCAGAAGCTGTTCAAACTCCATCTAAATGTAAATTTAGTGGCGATCAGGGAGGTAAGACAATCTATAATAAGTAGGATAAAGTCATCAATAGGCTTGTATGTGAGGCCCATGTGGGTAAAACCGAGCCAGTGAAAAGGTGAAAATGGGCAGTTACTGTCTCAGAGCAAAGAAAACAGCATTACAAAGAGAATCAGTGATGAGTGAAAATCTCAAGATTTGCAATATTGAGGTTAGCAGTTCAGGTGGTGTGTAATTTCCCAAGGGCTTGGAAGTAGAGTTATTTTGAGAAACGGATGAATCTGAACTTCCTGTTATAGACTCTACAAGGTTTTCATGAAATGGAGGATCAGTCCATCTCTGACTTAATAAAGCAGGGTAATCATCAGACTATCCAATGTTAAGCACTCTTGAATTAAACATGTATGTTGGAACTCAGGACTTTCCCTAAAGAAAAGCGTAGCAATATTAGTTTTTCCCAACCAACTCTAACTCTCCAAGTGACTGATATATAATTGGGG
>JAFFST010000328.1:73484-88055 GCA_022414735.1 Noturus placidus | reverse complement strand
TATATATATATATATATATATATATATATATATATATATATATATATATATATATATATACATCTTTTATACCACCAAACATTACCATTTCCCCAAATGTCAGATACTTTCACATGTTTAATAATGGTGTAAACTTGAGTGTCATGAGGAAAATGATTATCACAGTATAGTGCATCACAGTATTAAGAAGGTAAAGCTGGCAGACAAAGGAATGAAGTAAGGATGACAAGGGAGGCAAAAATGTAAATGTAAAGACAAAAAGGTTTTTTTGCAGCTGTAGTTTATAACTTCCTCCGCTCACGGAGCAATCCAAACCTATCAGTTCCTCCGCTGCTCCTCCGCTGACGTGATTTAAAACACATGCATGGCTCATATCAATTTTGTTAGCATTGGTGGTTCAGTGGTAGAATTCTCGCCTGCCACGCGGGAGGCCCGGGTTCGATTCCCGGCCAATGCATATGCTCTTTTTTTTTTTGGCTTACTTTTAAACCTTGACCTGTATCCAAAACTATTCTGAACTATTCAAGTACATTTACAGTTGTTTTCCCACTTTAAAAGTAAAAGTGTCTAAATTTCACATTTATCGGATATTTGTTGCAGTCCCACTTTTACATAATATTTTTTTTTGATACAGCAAAGTTTACAAGTGCACTGACAACGAGTAGAAGAATAACACTGTAAATGTACTTGCATAGTTTTTGCAGTTTGCAGTTTGCAGTTATATAATCTGCTTATGTTACATGGAGTTTTTTTCATGCATGCAATTGAGTTGGTTAGAGCCTGCTTCATTTCAAATACCAGTTGAGTGACTTAGTGTAATGGTGTTTGTGTGTATCTAGGTACAGCGAGAGAGCAGTGCAGGAGATGCTGAGCAGTGCTGCATGTTTGAGAGGACTGAGCATGCTTCATATGTCTTGTGGCCATCCTGCCAAATACACAGAGGCTCTTGCCATGCTCCAGACTGGCATCAGGTCAGTCTGTTAATTCCATATTGCTGATCAACTCTACCATATACTTTGAATATATCTAAGTTTGGGGAATTGAAACAGTAGCATTACACTGTAGCTGTGTCTTTTTTTGATACATTCCAATGTATTTAAAAGACCACAGATTTATTATTATTATTATTATTATTATTATTATTATTATTATTATTATTATTATTATTATTATTATTATAAAATTATCTCAGTCAAACAGGCAACCTTGTACATAAAATAACATCATCCCATGATCCCATGATTGTGCACTAGAATTTAATTAAAATTATGGGTGGAATAACATGTGTAATCATCCTGTAGCTATGCTGAGCAGGCAGGTAGCTGGCCTCTCTGTAGGACTGCAGCAAGGCATTACTGGAACTCCTGCCTCCCTCTCTTGGACACTCCTGAGCAGAGACAGCAACTCCAAAACCCACTGGAGGTTATTGTGAAGGCTCTAACCCGCACTTACCCTCAACCAGCCAATGTAAGCACTTCAGCTCCATCATGTAAATACTAAATGTAAACAAATGAAAGATAAATGATCTGAAGGAAAATTTTATCGGATGGGTATCGGTATCAGCTGATTCTCAAGGTTTATGAATCAGTGTTGGAAAAGTTGTATTATCCTAACACTAAAAAATATCCATATAATATGCTACAATAAATAGCCGGTTCAATTGTAAAATGCTGAAACAGTATATACCAGAACTGAACATGGTCATGATTTTAGCCTATTTAATTAAGTAAGAAAGAAAACACAACAGGGCCTGCTGTTACAGAAAATGGTCAACAATGGGATTTTTTATTTTCTAAAAAGTATTTTCTAAAATAAAAAAAAGTATTTTATTCTTGTTATACCACAATAATATGCCAAAACATAGTTGCCAACAATAATTTTTATATTAATAAATGACACCACTTATAGTTGCATTTAATGTTGTAAAACATCTGCGAGACAAGTTGGTTTCTGTAATCACTGACGTTATAGCGGATATAAACAGCCGACCAGTCAGATTGGAGAATTCAGCTTTGCTGTGGTAGATATTTATAATTCTATAAATGAATTTATATTTTAATTATAATTTAGTTTTTATTTACCATTTACTCACAGTATTTTTTTTATTTGTACGTTAAGGAATATAGACTTATAATATGTAGAGTGAAAGAAAAGCCCATTTTCTGTTAATTTATAGGATAGGATAACATTGATATGAAGGTGAGCATATAGTCACGTTAACTCTTTTGGCAGGTGAGAAATAGAGTAGTGGATGCTCAGAAGGACAGACGAACAGGACCTGTAACCTCAGCTCTGGACTCAGACTCAAACAGTAAGCCCCAGTTACAACTTATAACCATGACATAGAATAACTGGTAACAAATATAGCTCAAACATCTAGGTAAGCTTTTGTGCAAATAATAAAAACTGTATGTGTCATCATAAAGTCTTTAACATCAAAGAAAAAGCATGCGTCTGCATTGGGCGGGAATCGAACCCTCCCGCATGGCAGGCGAGAATTCTACCTGGATGTACTAGCGCTTGTTGCTACATCAAAGGAGGACTGGGGAGGACCTAAGAGGCTTTACTATTCACATCTGACCCCTGCACGGCAGTCGAGAATTCTACCACTGAACCACCAATGCTGACCTGAAAGCATGAGGTCAGGCATGTGGTTTAAAGCAGGAAGTACTAGCGCTTGTTGCTACATCAAAGGAGGAATGGGGAGGAGCTGAGTGGCTTTGAGCATGTGGTTGAGCACCACGGAACAGTCACAAGAAAACTTTTTTGCTTTTGTTCCTATCATTTTGTCCTTACTGTATCCCTTTTTTTTTGCCACTGTTGCTGTCCTGGCCAATTATACTCTCACATATCTACTCACATACTGACAACTTAATGAACTTAATGTACATGTTTTTGTCGTTAATACATTTTCTTGATTATAACTTTATATTGCAGTGAGGCATACAATGGATAGAAAAAGTTTGCACACCCCTGTTATAATGGCAGGTTTTTAAAAAAAAATCCACCCTCAGTGTGAAATTACAATGTCTGAAATGTGCGAAAAACAATCAGAAACATTTTAGCAAAAAAGTAAGAAAAATAATATGTGTTCAGAACGAACCAATCACATTCAATCTCATGTTCAAAAGTAATTATCTGTCATCAAAAACAGCTGTTTCTACAGGATTCAATTGACATATTCTCGGTTTCATCTGCCTGCTGAAACCATGGTCGGCAAAGAGCTTGCAAAGCCTGTATGGTATCTTACTTTTTGATATCAACCAGGAGAGGCGTATAAAATTATTTCCAATACAGTAGATATACGATGGAACACAGTGAAGCCCGTCAACAACAAGTGGAGAAAATGGAGCACCACAATGACATAACTAAGAACAGGAGATCCCTCCAAAATTTACAAAAGGACAAGACAAAAACTTGCCAGGGAGGCTGCCAAGAGACCTACTGTAACATTAAAGTAGCTGCAGGAATATCTGACAAGTATTGCTTACTCTCTGCATGTGACAACAATCTTTTGTATTCTTCACATGTCTGGGCTAGGGGTATAGTGGCTAGACGGAAGCCCTTTCTCACAAAAATATACAAACAATTAAATCACCCCAAACCATGTGGCAAGACGTGTTATTGTCTGATAAGAGCAATTCCAAAAGGTGTAATAATTCCAAAAGATATGTTTGGCACAAAAAAAGCAATTTACAAAAAGAATACCATACACAAGGTGAAGCATGCTCATGGCAGAATCATGCATTATGGCTTTTTTCAGCCAGAACTGGGGCTTTACCTAGGAGATGCCCTCACAATTTGATGGCTCTAGGATGTTTTTGAAAGAAAGAGTGAGAAAGTGCTAAGAAAAGATATGCCACGCTGAGGGAATCTTACCCAAAAAGACTGAGTGTTGTAATAAAATCAAAAGGTACTTTAACATAGTATTAGTTTAGGTGTGTGCACACTTGTGCAACTAGGTTATTGTAAATTTTTTTTGTTTTTCCCTAGAAAAGTTTCTGGTAGTTTTCTACTTTATTTGTATACTTTGCAGGGATGCTAATGTTTAATCGACACTCAATTTAATCGTTGTTAATAATTTAATCGCTAAAACTTATCGATGGTCGAATAAGCAAGGTCATCATTAGAGTGTGTAGTTTTGAGGGCTCATGCGCAAAACACATGCAGCAGACACACAAGGAAAAATGAAGCAAGCACGCCGTAATTACGTTTGGGATCATTTTAGTTTAAATTCCGATAATGTTAATTGCAAACATTGTGATTGTGTTTTAAAATACAATACAACAACGAGCACCATGATATACCATTTGAAAAGGCAGAAGGAATAACTGAATGACTGTGTAAAATGATTGCAAATGACATGTTGTCTATCGGTGTCATCGAAGGTAATGCATCATGGTAACATGGTTTTCGAGAGCTGGTCAATTTCTTTCAGGCGAACTTGACCATTCCGTCAAGAATGGATTCCCGAAATGGATTAGCATGCCATCTAACGGGTACATTTAGCTTCTGAACATGTAATATATAAATAATGAAATGTTATCCATGTGAGGTACACATATATGTAAGTCTCAAATTCAAGCAGGACCACAGAAGTAATAACTAAATGGTGTCAGCCTGTAACACGTCATGAGTAAAAATATGCTTTTTAGTATTCTCAAATGTTCCATAATATGTGCAATATCCTATGCACATTTGGGAAGAAAATAACACACTTATAATAACAAACCAACCTTTTTGCTCACATGGACGCATGCAATATGAATTGGCAGAGTGCACATCTAAGATGGCATTAGTGACACATTGTATATTGTAGTCATTCTATTTGATTATTAAATAAGTCATTTTATCAAATGGTCATAATCATATCAATTCATTTTACAGTCCTTCTAGCCTAGTATTTTGAGTTAAAAAAAACTCTTTTCATTTGGGTGAGGAAGCTGGTATTTTGAGTGGCATTTTCACAGCCTGTCATTCTATATACCACTGCAGTAGACGTATCTTGCAGTATTAAGGTTAATGATGAATCGATTAATTGATCGTTAATTTAAATGACGATTGACCATGTGTATTTGTGTAAATTGACGTCCCTAATACTTTGCAATTTCACATTAAATGTGGGAAAAGTTGTGACATGATATATCTTAATTAATTAATAAAAAATTTTGGTTCACAAAAACGTGCCATTTTAACAGGGGTGTGTAGACTTTTTATATCCACTGTAACTGTAACTTTTGGTTTTACTATGCTTACTTAAATTCTGGCTCTTATATGTCACTCTTGTCCCACACATAAAACACACATATACAAACGTACATATTTACTTCTGATCTGTCTCTTTCCATTTTTCCCTCTCTTATACTCACATTCCATCCCTGTAGGTACAGCTGAAGATGACCTGGCAGTGAGAGCAGCCATGTACAATGTGATGTTCCAAATCCATGTAGACAGTGGTAATTTGAGGAGTGGTCTGCAGGTCCTGGATCAGGCCATCAGAGAGATGCCTCAGAGCCCTCACAGACTGTGAGTTTATTTGGCTATGGCAAATGCATGTCACAGCAACATGCTATAAATGTGTTTAATGTCATGTATTAGCAGGGGTAAAATTTATTATACAGCCCAACATTACATTATATTTTCTAAGAAAGCTTATAAATCAAGTGACATGGAGGGATTACATATTTTTCATATTTTCAAACAGAGTAAACTGTTTCTTGAGTTTATGTAGGCTTTTGTTTAAAAATTTTGCATCATATCCTTTAGTATCCTTTAGTATATTTAGGATACTTTGGAATGACTTTTTTGTGACATTATGAACCGTACTGTTATAGCATACTATTCACAGTGAAACTGTGTACAGTGGTATATATAATACTTCTAACACCTTAAATACAAACGAGTGTTTTTGTCTGCATGCATTATTTTTGTTGTGTGTGTTTGTGTGTGTGTGCAGTACCCTCTATAAGCAGCGGGTGCTGGCGAAAGCTCAGCTAGGGGAGAGCATTGAGCTGGACATGCACAAGTTTACAGAGTGTGGAGAGGTTGCCTACGCTACCATGTGGCATCGCGTGGCTCTGTCTACCAGAGACACACAGCAAAAAAAGCCCTGTTATGAGAATGCTATCAATAAATTACAGGTAGGAAATTGTTGTAATATAGTATGTGATATATACCGCCTCCCTATAGTTTAGAGAAGTATAGAGAAGAGTTGTGTTTGATTTTCAGCCACTTCAATTATTAAATCGTTAGCTTATTATCTGAGCTGATTCTGAGCAGTACAATCACTAAAACGTGAGCTGAAAAGAATAGTGTCACCAATACTTCAACTGAGAAACACGAGTTTGAAGAACTTGCACGTACATTAGAACGTTTACTTTTATGTGGCGCCACCTGCTGGATATTTTATTGTACTGGGCATATTTAACTAACAGATATACAGGGGTTGTGGGCTATGTTAACAGAGCATTAAGCTAGGAATATTGTGCAAATCATTTGTTATTGATACTAATTTGTGTTGTGCTGTCTATCTTCAGAGTGATGATAGTAAGTGGCATAAGGTGGAATTACTACTAGAATTTGCAGAGTGGCTGTACTGTAATAATTTCCAATTGACCGATGCACAGCTGCAAACCCAGTCGGTCATAGACATTCTGCTCTCCTCTGGTTTGGACACCAGTCAGAGTGACAGCAACCAGGGTAATCCAACTAATAACACATGCAGACAGTATACATATTGTGAATGTACTTTTGTATGTATTTGATGTTTTTATCACAAAATTAATGTAGCTCACGTCTAATCCTTATTACACAGCATATGTTGCTGATAATCATTTTTTGTGTTTGTACTACACTGTGGCTTTGTTTCTGTTAGAGGCCCATGGTAAGGTAGATGCAGTTGTCACAGTCCGCTCTCGGTCTAAGCGGAGTGTAAAGACTCCGATGTCTACGCCTACTCAATCCGAGCCGAATGATGTGCGCACTCTAGATATCCTGGTGCAAGCACACACACTAATGGCTCTCATGGAGTCCAGAGTATCTACCAAGCACCAGCAGTACCTGTTTCAAGCTTATCAGTATGTTGTGAAGATCTGGCAGGTTTGTGATTCAGCTTGTACCTTCAAGCCAAAAATATGGAAGCAATTAATTTTACAGTTAAAATTAATTAAATTAAATTTATTCTGCAAACAGTATAACTAACATCTGGTTTAAGATTTTTGTTTTTAAAATTAGTATTACTTCCAAGCATAGAAAAAATTGGATCCAGACTAATAAAACCACTTTTTAGTTGCTTGTAATATTCATTACATATTTGAAGAGATTATCACTATATTGTAGTGAAGTGAATATATTCCCCATTTGGATGAAGGTAACATTCCAAGCTATTTCTCTAATGCAGGTGTCCATGAAAACAGCTCAGGAAGTCATGAAAGATGTGCTAAAGACTGATGTTATGTCTCAGCCTGTGCTAGCAGACAGTCCCAAAAAAGACAAGGAGAAGGAGAAAGAAAAAGAGAAAATCTTAAAGTCTAAAGAGGTTTGGGATGCACCCTGTATGTCCAAATGTATGTGGACTCCTGTCCATCACACCCACTCACTAATGCTCTTGTTGCTGTGCTTGTAGCATGTTCCAAGATCTATATTCCCAGAATAGTGGAGGTTTTTATAACAGCAAAGGGAGGATTAAATCTGGAAATGGATGTTCAAAAAGCACATATGGGTGTGATGGTCAGGTTTCCACAAACTTTAGTGTACTATAGTGTACCTCCAGAATGTATACGTGACCTGTTTTAAACATGCCAAACTGCATACAAAATGACAAACATTTGTAGACTTTAATAGTTTATAGATCACATTTCCATTCGTTAAAATAATATTGGAAAACCCCTCACCTTTCCCTTTACTGTGTAGCCCTCAACTGTTCAGAAGAAGCCCAAGATCCCAGGTTTGGACACTTCTTTTCACTTAAGCCCAGAGAAATGGGCTCAGTTTGAATGCCCTGAAGCGTTTCGGCAGGCCTTCCAACAAGACCGCAGCCCTTGCTCCATCAACAGCCACAGTATCATCGTGCAGGTCAGTGACTCTCTAGATGAGGGATCACATACACTCTGCACCATTTCAATCATTGCACAGTCCCAGTCTTTTATTTTTGAGACCAGTCTTTCACCTTGAGACCTAGCAGTAGAAAAGTCTTTTATCGATCTCCTGCTGTGAGTTTCAGTTAGCTCGTTTGTGGAGGAAGCAGTAATATC
This sequence comes from Noturus placidus, assembly GCA_022414735.1. NCBI lineage: Eukaryota > Metazoa > Chordata > Actinopteri > Siluriformes > Ictaluridae > Noturus > Noturus placidus. Next base: position 79,803 of record JAFFST010000328.1, on the reverse strand, counting down.
GACCTTTATACCCACTGACTGTGAAATTGAAAGCTCTTTTACTCAATTTAGATTTAAAGACAAGAAGCCAGGCCATCAATCTGTGGAAATGAATTTAATGAAGTTCAATTATTCACAGGAAAAAGGCATTTCTGTTCAAGTGTGTGAACCAGCGTTGAATTTGAAGCGTTATAAAACAATGTGTAAATTTAAAATGAACAGAACATGGATTGCATTTGTGCACTCAGGCTTATGCCTGCGTCTTCTCAGTTTCTTAAAGGTGAATATTGGGGAGTAGCAGGGAAGCCATCGTTTTGTTTCCAAAGACTTGAGTGTAGTTTCCAATATGTATTATATATTATACAGTAACAATTAAAATATATCTAAGGTTACACAAGCTTTTAAGCAAATTTGGATGCTGCAATGTTTTTTTAAACAGTGTTAATAAGCAGTGTACATAACTTTGCCCAGAAATATATAGCTTTATTACATTGTTCTCTTTATTTATTATACCTCTTAAGGATGAATTATGTTTTATTCTCTTGAGTGTGTGTTTATGTGCTTTTAGAGGCAGACTCTCTTCTATTTAGATGTCCTGGTGAAAGAGCTGGAATCCATCTCTCTGACATTGTTGACCCTACCTCCTTTGCACCTGGCTGAGGTCATTGCCCATGATGTTTTGCTCAGCAAGAGCCATTCTGACCTTTACCGCCTTAGGTATGCAGCACTGGCACACTGACAGCTCTGCAGGGCTGAAAATCCTGCTTAAACTTCACTCTACACTCCTCCGTGTCACGCTGCTTTTTTGCGTTTCTCTGCTGTATTATCACTGTGTAACTATTGGACAGACTTTTCTCTTTTTGTTTTCAGGATAGTGAAGACCTGTTGTGAACTGGGGCTTGACTCTTCATCACCCTACAAAGAAGCACTACTGAGCTTTGCTTATATTCCTGAGGATGAGCAGATGTTGTAAGAGTATATGTACACTGAGTTGTACACTGTACATGTACACTGAGTTGCCAGTTTACTGGGTACCTTATAAGTCCAAATTATAGCTATATAATTATAACCTGTAGCCAACATTGTCATCAAATAGAGTTGTTTTAGGGCCAAATCTTCACAAAACAAACAGCATTTGAGCCAGATATCACATAAATAATACTGCTGTATGATTAAATGTTTGAAATGAGCAGATGTTGTAAGAGTACATGTATACTGAGTTGTACACTGTACATGTACACTGAGTTACCAGTTTATTGGGTACCTTATAAGTCCAAATTGTAGCTATATAATTATAACCTGTAGCCAACAGTGTCATCAAATAGAGTGGTTTTAGGGCCAAATCTTCACAGAACAAACAACATTTGAGCCAGATATCACATAAATAATACTGCTGTATGATTAAATGTTTGAAATCGGAGTTGTAGATAAAAATGTTATATGTCTATATCTATATTATATAAATATATGTTGTGCCAACATATAAATCTCTTTCATTAGAAAACAAAAAAACATATACAAAAATATGTTTTTTTAAACGGATGACTTGTAGTGAAATATTCCGAAAAGTAGCCAATAAGTTTCCAGCGTAGATGGGAACTCCTTTAATACTGTTTAAAAAGCATCTCAGGGGGATTCTTCAAGAAAGCGGTTGAGAAAATGCCAAGAATACATTTCTGGAAATTCTGGCCAAAAAGGGGGTCTACTGTGAAGATACTAAAATACTAAATTATTTTGATTTATTTTGGATTTCTTAACACAATATAATTCCCATAGTTCCATTTGTGTTACTCCAGAATTTTGACGACTTGATGACTATAATTATTCTAAAATGTGGGGAAAAAAATAAAAATAACGAATGTGTCTAAACTTTTGACCGGTAGTTTATATAGTTATACATTTAATAGGTCTTCATGGGGACAGTATTCAATGTTACCCTTTTTTATGTAATGATTATACCTAACTTTAATGTAACTGGAAACATGTTGGTGAATGGATATGGGCCAGAGAAAGACAGGCCACCATTTGATGATCTCAACTGTATCTATAGATATTCACAATTTGCCAGCCTCCTTTCTAACCTGCCCAGTGAAACAGGACCAGCATATGAGACCAGATAATATATGGATGGTGCACAATTCTCAGAACTGACAGTAATGCATAGTGTTTGTAGTTACTGAGTGTTAATGAGTACTTACTGGCTAGTCTTAATCCACCTTACTATATGTTTGGTACACTACATAGGTGTACAGTTAGAGAGTCCTGTTCTTTCAACAATGTCAATGGATGGATCATGAGCTGAACTCCAGAAACATGTAAGCCATGCAGCATGGCTCAGCACGATAGTGTGAAAATTTTTAAACATACACTCTGGCCATGTTAAAATGACTTTTGAACAAAAGACAGGTTTTATTTTCTCTTATTATGATTGTAATCACAGCTCTAAATCAGTGCTCCAGATCCTATGTAATCATCAATCATAAACAGCGAGCATAATTAGTGGTTCAAGCTAGTCCTATATTTACTTTTAGGTATTGTCTTCAGTAGCATGATGTTAAAGGAAAGTAAAAATGATTGGCAAATGTATGCAGAAATGAATTAATTACAGCTTACATTGTGGGAAAACTTGAAAAACAAAAAGTGACAAGAACAAAGTGATGTAATGCTTTTCGAGACGCAGCCATAACACAATTTGTGGTCAGACTCTACGCTCTCACCTCAACTTCATAACAATCTAGGATATGCGAAGAAAATAATTTCATTGTGCTTTCTTTCTTTCTTTCTTTCTTTCTTTCTTTCTTTCTTTCTTTCTTTCTTTCTGTGTTTTCTTTCACCATTCTTCTTAATTTGAATATTTGTTGGCCACTTGGTGAAAGAAACACCATTCTGCTTTGTGACTTTATTTTCTAATATCAAGGCTGTATGTTGTACATTATCCCATACTTAATTTATTTAATGATTGTGTGGATAGCCTTGGGTATTATGTCATAATTTTCCTGTATATTAACTGTCCATATTTTATGCCTTTTAAGATGTCGAAAGACAGTTGCTCTTGAAAGGGAAAGAGCAAGACCTCATACAGAGGGTCAAGTCAACAAGACACAAGAGGTTAGTTTGTTAAGGGTATTAGAGCTAAAAAATAACAAACTACTTGCTTTGTTGTCACCTTCTTTCTTCTTTATTTATAAGGAAGCTAATAATTAGCATGTCTTGACCCCTTAGTCAACACCTCCTTGCAGTGTGTTGGGTGTAGCTGAAGGCAATGTGTGCAGGAAGAGACTGAGTGGATGCTCTGTACAGGAGCTGTGGTTGGACAAGGCTGCTGTGTGCATCCATATGGGCCTGAACCAGCCTGCTAGAATTCTTTTAGCTGAGGCTCACCTGGTGGCCAAGGTGAGAGAGGACACTCTTAAGTGTCACGAGTTACAATTACGCCAATAGTTCAAGTTAAGCAGCAGCCAACTGGTTGCACATTTCCTCTATATTAGTAAATTATAATGCATGACATCTCCTGTGTATCCCAGGAACTTGGAGACCAAACCACACTGGCTAATAGTTTTTTCCTGTTGGCTGTTTTGGCCAGTCAGGAGCAGCAGCATGACCAAGCTCTTGCTTTATTGGAGCAGGCTCAGGAAATTGGTGGGGATGAGGACTTCTGGTACAACCTCATTCAGAGCCTCTTGAATACCACAGCACAGCTTGATGGAGACGACATTTACACACAGGTTTACTTCTTTCATTTATGAATATATAACAGTGCTATAATGATAGGTCATCCTAAATGAACAAATTACACATACTGCTTTAGTTTTAAACCTGGCCAGCATTATTGCTCGTCCAGAAAATAGGTGATATTTAGTACTATGTAAATATTAAGTAAGATTTTACTTGGGGACACGGTGGCTAAGTGGTTAGAATGTTTGCCTCACTGCCAGAGTTGGGGGTTCGCCGTTGCCCTCTGTTTGCCGCTTAAACAGGAGTTTGCACATTCTCCCCGTGCTGTGGGGGTTTTCTCCAGGTACTCTGTTTTCCTCCCCAGTTCAAAGACATGCATGGTAGGCTTATTGGCATGTCCAAAGTGTCTGTAGTGTATGATTGGGTGTGTGAATGTGTGTGATTGCACCCTGTGATTGATTGACACACTGTCTAGGGTGTACCCTGCCTTGTTCCCCATGCCTTCTGGTATAGTCTCCAGGATCCCCATGACCCTGAAGGATAAGCGATACAGAAAATGGATGGATGTTTTTACTTATTTACTGGTCTGTGTTTGGCTTCTTGTCCCATCTTAAGTTTATAAGAAATTCAGGCATACTTGGAGCACCCTCTGCTGGGTGACAAAAATCAGACCACTTAATCTGTGGATGTACACTTGTAATTTAATCACTAGTTAGGAGTGATTTCATTTTTTTGACTTAAATGTATATTGAAAAAATTGAATTGTTATCACACATATTATATTGACCTTTTAAATCGAACAGTTATGTAAACTGGAACAATAAACCAGAGAAGATTGCACAACATAAACAAGTTTAATTAAATGAAATTTTATTGATGTAGTTCTTTTAACAATGAACACTGTTACAAGGCAGGTTTACAGATATCCAGATACAGATATAGATTTAGATTTATCCTAGTGTGATAGTGCTTTCCCACACACCGCTCCAGCAGCAGTACAAACTGGCTGAATTTCTTAATATACTGTACAGGGTCCATTTAAATAATTTCCTGGCCAGATCCTTATTACCAAGTGGATTGAAGTGTCCTACTACTGCAGAGTAGTTGTCCAATTTACATTCAATGAATCTTTGCTGGTGTATGGGGGCATGGTGAAAAGCACAAAATCACAGTTGTTGCTTTGAAATCTCATGGTTGTTTACCACACCATCACATTCATGTTTTTTAAGTACTTTTTGCTCTGTTTCTGCACTACAGGTATGTCAGATCACAGACACAGCCATCGGACTCTTTAAGTCTGCTCTGGAGCAAAGACCGAATCGAGCCCCAGTCCTCCACTTCTATATCGCGTCACTGAAGGCCACGTAAGTGTTCAAATATGTGTCTGTGTCATTTTTTGTATGTGTCATTTTTTGCTTTGTTTTGTTATGTTTTTAAATTGCAGCTTTTATTACTTAAAGTGTCATGTATTTTTGTGCAACTGCAAAACTCTCACTACACTGAGCATGTTTTCTCACAGAGGTGCAGTTCTGTGTCGCCGGTCTCTGAGAGTCACTTGTCGTGATCACAGTGTTAGTGCTGAGACAGTGAAGAAGCTGAATGCAGTTTGTGACACTCTAAAAGACAGTGCTGCAGCATTGCGCCAGCATGGCTACAAAACCCATGCTGCAGAGACAACCCTAGAGCAGGCAAATACTCTGAGGTTTGATTTATTCATTGGTCATATAAAGCACTTAGAATGAAGCACTATATGCTCTAGATCAGGGATCATTAAATGGGGTTGGGGGTTTTTTTTGGCCTTAACCCATCCTGAAAAACATTTTACTTGATGATGTAGAATCTGAATTGCTTATTTTTTTCTCCAGATGTACTTTATAAATAATTCAGAAAAGATCATATGGCTTGACTAAACGGCTTTCTCTTTTTTTCAATTTCATGAAGAATGTTAGCTATGCTCACTTCCATAAAAGAAGAGAAACAGCAGTACTTGCTTGATGCCCTCTCACTTAAACAGCAGGCTGTATCCCTTCAGGAGGAAGTACTTTCGAATTGTCTCAGGCTTCTACCAACTCAAGAGGTACCCATTTTATAGTTTATACATACAGAAGGGGACACTATGTAATAGTTTACCAGCTGACCAGCACAACATATTGATTTCCAGCAATATGAACAGATTAAGCAAATCGCATTTTAAAGATAAACTATACTTTCATTTAATTAAGGTGTAGCGTGGATATCCAACCATCCATCTATCCAAATTCTGTACCGCTTATCCGCATGGGGTTTGTGTGTGTATATACAGTGCCTTGCGAAAGTATTCGGCCCCCTTGAACTGTTCAAACTTTTGCCACATTTCAGGCCTCAAACATAAAGATATAAAACTGTATTTTTTTTGTGAAAAATCAACAACAGGTGGGACACAATCATGAAGTGGAACGAAATTTCTGGGATATTTCAAACATTTTCAACAAATAAAAAACTGAAAAATTGGGCGAGCAAAATTATTCAGCCCCTTTACTTTCAGTGCAGCAAACTCTCTCCGGAAGATCAGTGAGGATCTCTGAATGATCCAATGTTGACCTAAATGTCTAATGTTGATAAATAGAATCCACCTGTGTGTAATCAAGTCTCCGTATAAATGCACCTGCTCCGTGATAGTCTCAGA
>JAFFST010000328.1:56927-68251 GCA_022414735.1 Noturus placidus | reverse complement strand
GACTTGATTACACACAGGTGGATTCTATTTATGAACATTAGACATTTAGGTCAACATTGGATCATTCAGAGATCCTCACTGAACTTCCGGAGAGAGTTTGCTGCACTGAAAGTAAAGGGGCTGAATAATTTTGCACGCCCAATTTTTCCGTTTTTTATTTGTTTAAAAAGTTTGAAATATCCAATAAATTTCATTCCACTTCATGATTGTGTCCCACCTGTTGTTGATTCTTCACAAAAAATACAGTTTTATATCTTTATGTTTGAGGCCTGAAACGTGGCAAAAGGTCGAACAGTTCAAGGGGGCCGAATACTTTCGCAAGGCACTGTATATGAATAAATCATATGTACATTTTGCTTAGGGGGGTATAATGTGCTGTTATTGGGGTTAAAAGTTTGATTCTGTATGGATTTATGAAAATCATTCATATGTAATTAAATCACATGTACATGAATCATAAGTAAATTAACCATATGTAAACTTTTCTGGGTGGGGTGGGGCTGTTATTGGGGTAAAAAATGTTGATTCTCTATTGATATATATTGTACTCTGAAAAGTTTATGAGAATAAATAAAAATTGTTACGGAAAAAAAGAAAGAAATTAATCAATAATTACATTAATATTTAAAAAGCAAGGAATGCAACATGATAGGGCATTTATAGTTCAGTTTTATTAAAAACATTTATAATATTTAATGTTATATAACATATTTTATCACATCTATGAACAGATATTCCCTTACTTTCTCTCGAAGTAAATAACAGAAAAAGACAGCTTATTGAGAACCTGCAACATGCAAAATTTTTCCCTATACTTTCCAGTGGCAGGAAACAAAAAGGAACAGCTTTATCACTGATTGTTATAAAGTGCTGACACTAGAGACCCCTTCCATAAATGTTAAATGTTAAATGAGCTTGTACATACTGCAGCCTCAGCTCTCTTTTCTTGGCTGACAAAAGTGGAACCTGACAGAGTCTTTTGCTGTGCTGTGCATTCTAGAGACGTCACGATACCAAAAATCTAGTTGTTGGTACCGATAACACCAAAAGTACACAATACTCGATACCAAAGTCGATACCATGGTGTGGTATAAAAATAAAATAAGAAATGCTTCTAGAGGACATTTTACTCTGGCTGAAACTGGAAGAGAGAGAGGGGGGAGGTGTTTTAGTTATCAAACACTCTCTTACAATGAGTGGAGGTGCACTCCTAAATACGCACATGCACGCACGCACGCACACACACACACACACACACACACACCTACCTTATACTATGAATACAAGCATTAGTTTAAATTCACTGATATGGTGGCAGGCCAAAAAGATCTATTTAAAGCATGAACATTTGAATAATTATTAATGACATTAGGCTACATTTAGCAGACAGGACATGGGCTGAATGGTGATGCATGGTGGCCCATTAGGAGGTAGTTTATAACATTGCATTGTGTTCGTGTCGTTAACAATAACAGGCTATCGCTAACATTACATGGAGCATAACGTTAGCTGGTTTCACGTCAACAATGCCAGCTGCCTCAAACAAACATAATATAGGACCGTCTTTCAGGTACTTCGCCAAATTCCAGGTGTTTTCCTAATAAATTCCTCGCTTTGTTTGAAATGAATGATAGCATTTGTTGCACTCCGGAATGTGATACTAGCTTTCCTTCTTTTCCCTTCAACGAGTTGGGGCGGAGCTATACTTGTTAAGCTAAGATAATTTTCTGTAGTTTTTCCTGTGTGTTGTAGGCGTTCTTCTTCCTCACCACTTGTGGACCGACTAAAACACTTGTGTGTATTTGCTGCCCCCATCATGTCCAGAAGAATTGCAACCTCGGTACCGCCATTAGACTTGGTTCCAATGCTAGTGCAGAAAAACAAGTACCGTAATGTTTTAAGAATGTTGGTACCGACTTGGTACTGAAGTATCGGTTCTCGTGACATCCCTAGTGCATTCTGAGATATTTTTCTCCTCACCAGAATCCACAATCACATCACAGTGGTTATCTGAGTTACTGTATCTTTTCTGTCAGCTTTAACCAGTCTGAAAATCCCAGGAGATCAGCAGTTTTAGAAATATTCAAACCAGCCCATCTGGCACCAACAATTATGCCACCATCAAAATCACAGGGATTACCGGTAAATTTTTTTCTCCATCCTTATGGTTGATGTGGATATAACCTGACATTGCTGGCCTGAATCCACATGATTTTGTGCATTGTACTGCTGCCCCACGGTGGCTGACTAAAATAATTGCGTTAATGTGTAGGTATACAGGTGTTCCTAATAAAGTGTTTGGTGAGTGTATATGAGCCTAACTATGTATGACACCAAGGTAATGTTTGGTGATCATGTACAGTGCCTTGTTGGTGAAAACCAAACACAGTCATGTCATCACAAAGACCTCATACTAGCTTTCAAGCATGGTGTTGGAGGGGTGATGATTCAGACTTGTTTTGCAGCCATAGGACCTGGCAAACTTGCAGTCATTGAGACAATGGATGAACTCCACTTTATGCCAGAATATTCTTGAGGATAAAATGTGAGGCCGTTTGTCCAGCAGCTGAAGCTAAGCCGAAATTTGGTCATGCAACAGAACAATGGTCAAAGGTTTTTTTTTTTTTTTTTTTTTTTTTAATTTCATATTGAAATCTGTTATGTTTTAACCTGAGGTTATTTTTTGTATATAGAAGTTGATGAGGACCACACAATTATTATTTAGGCCAGAATAAATGAAAACATAGAATTGAAGGTGTGTGAACTAGGGGTGTGCAAAATGTATCGTAATGTAGCCTATTAGAACAGGGGTTCCCAAATTTTCCAGAGTATACTTTCTTTTTCCCTTTACTGTATATTGTCCATAAACATCACAGTAAAAAGTTTGACTGTTTTCACTCAATTAAATAATGGTTGTATATACACCAAACAAAAACTGTTCTTTTTCAAGTTTTCACATTCTTTAACCTACTAATGTCTGCTAAGGTTGAACAAAATTGTTTTCTCATTCTATAATAAACTATTCAGGTGTTCAGAAATAAGCACAAGACAATACAGCAGAAGATTCAGTATGCAGTACCTCAGATTTGGATTTATTGATCAATTTCTGTTCCTTCTGCAGGAATGGCTAACCATGAGTCAGTCTGTGGGTCAGCTGACCTCTACTCAGCTGACTGTGGTCCAGTCTCTCATGAAGGACTGTGTTGAAACCAGAATGCGGACGCTTGGCATGTTGGGAAAGTGCTTAAGGCTGTTATCACTGCAAAGAGATCCACTCTGCCCCAACTCTATGCGGAACAAACCAATCAAGGTATACCGTCTAAATGGAAACTACAATATATACCAGAGCATATGAGGCACGGATGTCAGACTCCAGTTTTGTAGGGCCACTTCACTGCAGTTTTTAGCATTCCACCTGATTTAACAAGTCAAATCTACTGTTTATTTAACCCTTCCTCGCAGTACACTGGCATTCTTATCAAACATTTTCAATCAGTATAAACAAACAAATTTATTTATTGCCACAAGTATGTTATATGATTGGTCAGGACTGTGCTACGTTTCTGTGTGAAGAGTATCATGATTCTGTGTTTAGCTGCTGGTAGGCACGGCAATGGGAAAGGGGAGGCGTGTGAACTAGTGGTGTGCAAAATGTATCGTCTATGATAATATCTTAATTGTTGTTTTAACGATGTGCGAGCTGACATTATCGAGTATGTCACTTGCTTTGCAAAAAAGGTGTCTACGCATTCACTTTACGCATACCACTTTGAAAACCACTGTGTTAGAATGCAGTGAATGAGTGAACAAACAGTGCCATGGGACGTGGGTCATCCTCACTTGCATGGATGTGGTTTGGCTTTGAAAAAATGGATGTTGCTCAAAAGACGGCAATCCACAATCTATATAGGAAATCGGTTGCGGTTAAAGAAAGTTTGACAACTAACTTGTTTCACCATCTGCAAACTAACCACCGCACAGAATATAAATATGAAAAGCTTGTATTTTTTGGGACTTATTAGGGCATACCCAAGCTGTTCCTAATTACACAAGAATAAAGCAAAACATTTGTAGCAGGATCACCACATCACATGAGTAGCTATGCTCTTTGCATGGCAAAATAAGAGATTTTTTGTTTGTGGAAAATAAATACAAGCCATTGTTTCTTACATAGCCTGCTGTCAGCATAAAGCTAGACTTCCAGCAACTCTTGTTCACACACATTGTTTTGTATGGCTTAAGAGATGGATATGTTTACAGTTTTATAACATCTGACTAAAATGCATATCAGACCTTAAGACATAGTTTGAACCTTCTCATTTAAATCTGGTTTAAATGTGTCTTGCATGCATTTAGAATGTACACCTTTATTTTTATGTAAATAATCCCTGTCTAGATATGACTAGATGTCTCTCACACCTTTTAGTAGCTGGTGCCGTTGTAAGAATATAATCACACACACACACACACACACACACACACACACACACACACACACACACACACACACACACACACACACACACAGTCTCATGAGTTGTGTTGATTTACAGAACAAAAGGAAGGCAATGCAGCAGATCCTTGTACAGGCCAATGAAACTTTAACTGAGGCTTTGAGTCTTGGGCTGGAGAAAAACCTGCCTGAGCTGCTCTCAGATGTCTGCGAGGAGCTGCTGGTGTCTCACAGCCAGAATGACACAGCTGCCTTAGGCCAGTACCTCGCCCTGTTACAGGTAAGAGTGTTCTACTGTTGAATAAAAGGAGCCATACACAACACTCAATATAAAGAGATGAAATTATTTAGTTAATCATGATTTTACCAGAGAACCATTTCATTTCACAGTGTGCATCTATTTTTAGACCTTTATATTTCTGGGCTCATTTTTCATTATACATACATTGTTTGGGGTATAAGGGAATGGTTTCACTGTATGCATGTTAATGTTAAAATAAATGAACTTTTTAATTTTACTTGTTGATGACTATCCTGCCTCTCCACTGAGTTCAGAGCTGTGTGTGCTGTACTGAGATGTCCAGAGTGTTCAGTGCTGCCTGTTGGGACAGCAGTCAATCTCAGGTAGCTGCTCTTCTGGGTCTAAAGAAAAGCCTGAAGTTCTCTCAAGCCAGCCACAGCAGCCTGCTTTCAGCCATTGACGACTCACTCCACACACTGTCCAAGGTGCTGCTCTTCTTAATCCTCAGGCTAAAAAAAAAATCATTCTGTATTCTTATACCTCAGTGCAGTTAAAGCCGGGGTAGTACACACTGATTTACAATTTGGCCAGTGCAAATGGCACCAGGCACAAAAGAGTGTTTTCAAAATCCCTTTCATCTCATTAGAGCTGCTTACACTGTTTCTACGTTTTGACCATCTTAGGCCTACCAGCACCTGATTGTAAACCCTAACCACTTGAGCTTCCTGGGAGAACTGCCACCCAATCTCAAAATTCTGCTGTTGCAGCATACTAAAGACGGGTAAGATCAAACTGTGTGTTATCAGTAAGCATAGTAGTCTGCCATACTAACAGGCAGAGAAGAAGACGTTTGGAAAATGTAGTAGGCCTACTCGAGTGGAAGGTTTATTTTTTCCACACCAGGGGTCTTATTATTTAATCATGCAGACACATGGGCTGTGTCCGAAATTGAGTACTGTGACAGTACATACTGAATTTGATGCAGTACCTACTGCACGGCCATTGAAACAGTACATACTAATCAGTATGTGTGTGTATTGTGAATACAATCCCGGGCATAATACATCCGCCATGTTGGCATTGTCATGTGACCTTCAATGTCATCATAAACAATAAATCTTAAAAGAGAACACCAGATTAAAGAAACTGCTCTAATAGCAAAATGCACATCAGGAAAGTTAACTGAATTAGTAATTTAATGCGGTTAGTGTTAACAGGCTGAGGTAAATTCGTTGCCATTAGCTTGGTCGGCTAAGGCATGATGGGGATCACCTTAAAGTTTTCAAATGCTGTGACAACTATTTTCTTGTTGAAATCTTCAACAAATTAACAATTTATTCGGGTTTTGTTAAACAACTCCTGTTTAACTGAGGTTTAAGAGCCGACACACTATCTTCCGCAATTTTTTTTCCTGAGCTCCTCCGCACCAGTCTCGTTGCATTATGGGAATGTTTGACTTGTGTAGTGTCCATCGGTTGCATACTGCAAAATCTCGCTGGAAGCAGTACTACTGGAAGTAGCATTTTATCTACTGTGTAGTAGGGTAGTACGTGATTTGGACGTAGCCTTAGTTTGTGTGTCAACCATGCATACAAACATTTTCATTTACAGAATTTGCTTTATCTAATTATTCTTGTGCATGAGGGTGCAGGTGTAGTTAGAATCACCCCTGACCATGCATATGCAGCAAAACAAACGTGTAATTCAAATAACTTGATTATCAGGCGCTTCACTTGACATAATTGACATTAATCGCTGACTGTAATGTTCACAACAAGGTGCAGACTGATGAAAAATAAAATCATATATATTTAGTTGATTGTTGCCATTGCGCTATTGGAGAGGACTTAAAAATGCATCATAGCATCACTGTCTACACTCAAGTCCTTTTTATTTTGAGGTTTTCAGCAGTGGGCACATTTCACCAAGAAACGGGAGACAGGCATGCCTGCACTCATATTCCTCATGTTGCAATACACTTCATTTCTGAATACAACAATAATGAGGGATTTTTACACCATCACAGCTTTTTCAAATGTCCACATTGTGCACATAAAATCATTATTTTTAATGGAAGTTATTTACCATATATGGCAATTTAGTGACATTTCTTTATGTAAATCTGAGTGAACGTGCATGGCTGTGCATACACACGTGATAAATGCCAATATGAACACAGGCAGTCCTTGTGCACAGAATTATAACTTGTTCCATGCATGCTGTGATGAAAGAGATGCCTGGTTTACTGTTTCAGTCTACATTCAGCACATTTCCTGCAGTTTCAGGGCTTCACTACTAGAGGGTGCTGTTAGTAATGCTGAGATTATGAAGGTTGCTGACAGCCAGCGATGCTACAGCTCAGATTACACCTTCATAAATGTACATGTGAATACAAAGTTACATAGCAGAATCCATTGTGCTTTACTAATTCTGATGCTTTAACACAGAGGTTCTCAACCTGTTTTAATTAAAGCCCCCCAAGCCTCCCCTATCATGTGGCATGCCCCCAATTCCCCCCCCCCCCGATATACCCCATTATACCTGGTATAATGATTATCTATTCAATATATATCCTAATCTATAATCTGTTTTGATAAATAGTTTTTTGTTTTCTTTTTGTGTTTTGTACGTTTTTAAATTTACTTTTCATAACTTTTATGATTTCTTTATAACGTATATGTCTGTTATAAAACATATAACTAACAGACAGGTATGGAACATGATTAATCAAAAATGTTTCTGAACACCATGACTATTTTGAACAAGAGAGCTAGGCTGCAATAACGTGTACTATTTTACATGTAAAACATGTTGCATTCCATACGAATGATGCAAACTGGGATGAGTGGTGCATCTCATTATCCATGACATTGTTAAAATAATGAGTGGGACATCTGCGCTTGCTTCTTTTTACATTCACATCTGTGTCAACTGCCGTGCGATCAACAGAACGTGCTGCTCAGGCTCTCAGCCCCTCACTGAACAGAGCAGACACAGAGAGGTTTGAGTGCAGCAGGAAAGAAATACATTGCACTTGCAGGACAGTACTGGCGACATTTGGAAAGTTGATAAGGTTTGTCAAAATAGACACTAGATTTCTTGTTAGGTGCTTTTTTATGCAAAACAAAAAGCCGCTAAAGGGGTCTGAAAAGTCGCTAAGTTGACAACACTGGTCTTCACTGACAGCTAGATAAAGGGCAGCTAATCTCCGCCTCCCTTCGCCAAAAAGAAAATACAGAGGGAGAGAGAACGCAGAGTTTTTCATTTATGCACATTCTATTTGAGAAGCAATGAAATACACCAAGTACCCAAATGATGTCCAGTCTGTGGGGGGGGGTTTCTCTTGAAAACAATTTGCGCCCCCCTCCGGTCCCCCTGTTGAGAACCACTGCTTGAATAGTTATAATGAGTACAGTGTGGGAAAAAAAAGTATTTGATCCCCTGCTGATTTTGAACGTTTGCCCACTGACGAAGAAATGATCAGTCTATAATTTTAATGGTAGGTTTATTGGAACAGTGAGAGACAGAATAACAACAAAAATATCCAGAAAAACACATGTCAAAAATGTTATAAATTGATTTGCATTTTAATGAGGGAAATAAGTATTTGACCCCCTCTCAATCAGAACGATTTCTGGCTCCCAGGTGTCTTTTATACAGGTAACGAGCTGAGATTAGGAGCATACTCTTAAAGGGAATGCTCCTAATCTCAGCTTGTTACCTGTATAAAAGACACCTGTCAATCAATCAATCAGATTCCAAACTCTCCACCATGGCCAAGACCAAAGAGCTTTTCAAGGTTGTCAGGGACAAGATTGTAGACCTACACAAGTCTGAAATGGGCTACAAGACCATTGCTAAGCAGCTTGATGAGAAGGGGACAACAGTTGGTGTGATTATTCGCAAATGGAAGAAACTCAAAAGAACTGTCAATCTCCCTCGGCCTGGGGCTCCATGCAAGATCTCACCTCGTGGAGTTGCAATGATCATGAGAACAGTGAGGAATCAGCCCAGAACTACTCAGGAGGCTCTTGTCAATGATCTCAAGGCAGCTGGGACCATAGTCACCAAGATAACAATTGGTAACACACTACGCCGTGAAGGACTGAAATCCTGCAGCACCCCTGCTCAAGAAAGCACATATACAGTTCATACCCGTCTGAAGTTTGCCAATGAACATCTGAATGATTCAGAGGACAACTGGGTGAAAGTGTTGTGGTCAGAAGTGTTGTGGTCAAAATGGAATTTGGCATCAACTCAACTTGCCGTGTTTGGAGGAGGAGGAATGCTGCCTATGACCCCAAGAACACGATCCACGCCATCAAACATGGAGGTGGAAACATTATGCTTTGGGCTTGTTTTTCTGCTAAGGGGACAGGACAACTTCATCGCATCAAAGGGACGATAGACGGGGCCATGTACCGTAAAATCTTGAGTGAGAACCTCCTTCCCTCAGCCAGGGCATTGAAAATGAAAAGTAATTACTAAGTCATTACCAAGTACTAAGTCATGTTTTGCAGAGGGGTCAAATACTTATTTCCCTCATTAAAATGCAAATCAATTTATAACATTT
The DNA here is from genome assembly GCA_022414735.1 of Noturus placidus. Lineage (NCBI taxonomy): Eukaryota > Metazoa > Chordata > Actinopteri > Siluriformes > Ictaluridae > Noturus > Noturus placidus. The sequence continues at coordinate 58,984 of JAFFST010000328.1, read as the reverse complement.
TTTAAACGCGTTTTCTGGATTTTTATGTTGTTATTCTGTCTCTCACTGTTCAAACAAACCTACCATTAAAATTATAGACTGATCATTTCTTTGTCAGCGGGCAAATGTACAAAATCAGCAGGGGATCAAATACTTTTTTCCCCCACTGTACATATGAATCAGTGTACATCTGATATTTAAACATTGTGCAGACCAGTAATTCACTGAGCTTTTTTTTCCTCCTGCAGTTCAGAGCTCTATGGGGCTTTTTATGAAACGGCAAAATCAACTGAAATTCAGAAAGTTAAGAGTATGCAGACAGCAGGTAAAGTAAAAAGTCTTCATAAAGTATATATATATATATATATATATATATATATATATATATATATATATATATAAATAATCAGTATCTGTGAGGTTGTAAATGGCTTGTAAATGTACTGCAGTGTTTCTAAGCCACAGGTCAAGGTTCTACTGAGAATACTGTATGAGAGCTTAATATCCAGGATGAGAAGAGTGTCCTGATTCAGTCGCAGTGTTTTAAACTAAGCAATGCTCAGTGGGACTTATTATTACCCTTTAAGGGAAAAATTTTTGTGCTGCAGCAGGTGGGTTAGTGTGTTCCAGAGTGGCCAAAGCCTGGGTGCAGCCTTCTGTCCTGCTCCAACTCCGAGATCAAGCCCAAGCCTTCCGACAGCTCACTGCACAAACCATGATCAAAGAGTCCTTCTGGCTCAGAAATGCTGTGCAGGTTAAGGATTACACACAGCTGGTACACACACACACACACACACACACACACACACACACACAAGCACTCTCCCTCAGTGGAGTAGCTTAAACAAGGCAAAATAAGATGTTTCTTTAAAAAAAGAAAATGCCATTGTTGCATGTAAAGTTATAGACTTTATGAGTTTATTCAAGAAGAAGATCGTAGACATTAGTGTGTTTAATTGCCTTGAAGTATAATACATAATAATAGAAATAAATGAGACCATGATGTGATGCAGGCCCATATGAGATGGAGTTAAAAATATCATGCCGAGTTGATTATTTTCCAATAGGAGCACAACAAAGTGTTTTATTCCTCTTATACTACATCAATGATTACAATGATTTTTATTTATTTATTCACGGATGTCACATCATACTTTTTAACCATTTATAGTTACTATTGTCAGAGCTGCTGTTATAGAAAATAATCAACAGCTTCTGACCAATCAGATTTGAGAATTCAACAGCACTGTGATATAAAAGAATTTTTATACATAAAGAAAGATGATGAATACAGAGCACTCCATAACAGAAAATTTTAAAATGAAATGAAAACACTTTCATGTTAATATTGTAGCCATGGATTATTATATCCAGCTTATTGTTGTGTAAGGCCATGGCACCAAAAAATGCATGAACCATCAGTGCTGTTATTATGAATGATGAGTCTAATCATCAGATGTTATTTCTATCATTATCTCTCTGTTCAAAGTCTTGTTATTTTCTATTTTGCACTCTCCATCCTTATTTATCCCTGCCCTATATTCAATCTTATTTTCTGTACAGAAACACAACACAGACCGAGAGTTAAGGGAGAATTTCCAAGCTATAGTTAAAGGAATGGAGGACTATCTGCATCCTGTCCTCTCTCAGTTTGACTTCTCATGTTTCAGGTATGCACACACACACACACACACACACACACACACACACACACCCTCACACACACTGTCTTTCTTTTCTCTGACCCTATGTTCACACTGACAAGTGGCAAGAGCCCTTGTATGTCTCTTGTGGGAGTGTAGCAACTGCTATTGTTATTGCTTGTTCTGTTAAACCCTATTGAGCATCTGTGGGGCATCCTCAAACGGAAGGTGGAGGAGCACAAGGTCTCTAACATCCACCAGCTCCGTGATGTCTTCATGGAGGAGTGGAGGAGGACTCCAGTGACAACCTGTGAAGCTCTGGTGAACACCATGCCCAAGAGGGTTAAGGAAGTGCTGGAAAATAATGGTGGCCACACAAAATATTGACACTTTGGGCCCAAATTGAACATTTTCACTTAGGGGTGTACTCACTTT
>JAFFST010000328.1:15044-28245 GCA_022414735.1 Noturus placidus | reverse complement strand
CATGTTTTGCAGAGGGGTCAAATACTTATTTCCCTCATTAAAATGCAAATCAATTTATAACATTTTTGACATGCGTTTTTCTGGATTTTTTTTGTTGTTATTCTGTCTCTCACTGTTCAAATAAACCTACCATTAAAATTATAGACTGATCATTTCTTTGTTAGTGGGCAAACATACAAAATCAGCAGGGGATCAAATACTTTTTTCCCCCACTGTATAGTGTTTTCTTGCATGCACTCTTTTAGACACTTACAGTTGCTCAAGTTACCACAAATTTACTGTGAGGCGCATACATAAGAACGGCAGACACACAATATTCTTTATATAATCCAACATGCCTATGTTACATATATGTGCTAGAGGACAAAGGAAAAAAAAAATTACACTTTATCTGTTTGTGTCCTGTGAATACATCAGTAGATGAAGCACATTGCACATTACTCATACAGTACTAAAAACAAAAGAAGAATTATGCATTTTACATGTCTGGTACTGTAAAATATGAGGCTTACAAAAAATACACTGATGAAGCTGCAATAAGTTTAGCTCTTCACACCACACTGGAGTTTAGTACACAGAATTTATCAGCAGAACTCTGTCATGTCCTCTTACTGTCAAAACCTCACATCTGAACTGGGTGGAGAGCTCAGTATGTGTATTAATATTTTATGAATTGCACCATCTTCCTAGAAACTGGTTCTTTCTGCATTTCCTGCTCAGTTAAACCATGTGAGGAATTCTATCTGGCACAATAATCAGGATTAATTCTGTTGTGTAAATGTAACACTTGGACAAGCATAATCAGACCTGTCAAATGAATAGAGGTTACATTTTACAATGGTAATAATTCCAAATTAATCCACAAACTTCATGTGTGGAGACACTGCATGAGAGAAGAAAGCTACAAGCACTGTGTCACAGTGCGGCCAGCCTCGTCCGCTGCCACCAGGGAACTGTCACTCACCTCGCACACGCGCAGGCACACTACCCCGAACTCCACTTCCCATGAGTTACCGCTGGCGCGCCTGTGCTCTCCCTCTCCTGAATTGGCAACCTTTGACGAGTTTGAACTCTATTTCAGTAGTAGCGCTGGAGCTTTGAGCTTGGCGATTAAACCACTTAGAACCATTTAGCTCAGATGTAAAGTCAGAGGAAAAACAAGGAGGCTGAGCAGGAGAAGAGAGCTCAAGAAGCCCTAATAAGCCAGTCCAGAAGGTGTCAGTCAAGGTGATTTAAGTGGACATTGCGGGAGACAGATCATTTCTGACATATTGAGGATACACAGCAGCTTAGGAGCTAGGGAATATTACTAGAAGTGAGTCCCATGAAACATACACTCTCTCTTTGTCTACCTTCCATGTGCCAAGTAGTAGATCCACTTGCTTGGTGCACAACTCCTTCATAAGAACGCAAACAGAATTGAACAAAATAGAACATTTTAAATAAACGTCTTTTCTTTATAAATGCCTATAAAGAGATGTCTGTTCTTAAGAAATTTGATAGAAATCAATTCATTTACAAGTACAGTGCTTCCAGAACCCCCCCATACATCATACAAAACCACCCCCCACTTAACAGTATTAACCACTGACAGGTGAAGTGAATAACATTGATTATCTTGTTACAGTCGACAGGGTTCATACAAGATGCTTGAATTTGGCTTTTTGAAATTTAACCCTTTCATGTATAGTGGTCACTACAGTGGACTGCGATTCAAAAGCCATTTTCTGGCTGCTGTAAGTATTTCTATAGAATATCTGCAAAACAGCCACTAGAGTGGACACATTCTTCATTTGAATGCATGTACTCCACTGGAGCGGACACATCACTAACTTTTTGAAAAATGTTTATAAAAGTAAAATTAACTAAAAAAAAAAAAAAATAAATCCTTGAGTTGGATTTCATAATTCATGCATGACAGGGATACGTATTGGAAAACATTGCTGATGCTTAAAAAATGCTTGAATTACAAAAAGTCAATAAATACAAAATCACTAAATTACTTAGATTGAGCACAAATAGCAACACAGCACAAATACAATACACTCAAAATATGTCTCCCCGCTGTAGCTCCTCCCTCTCATCCCACTATTTACCCACTCATTCTGATAGAGACCACCACCACCCCCCACCACGGCGGGAGCGGGGATGAAAAGAGAGCTGAGCCGGAAAGCAAAACTCTCGATCCACTGATCAATTTAAATTCCTACCCTCACCTATGGTCATGAAGGTTGGGTACTGACCGAAAGAAATAGATTGCGGGTACAAGCGGCCGAAATGGGTTTTCTGTCTTCTCGCTGAGAGATAGGGTGAGAAGCTCGGCTATCCGAGAGGAACACAGAGTAGAGCCGCTGCTCCTTTGCGTTGAAAGGAGCCAGTTGAGGTGGTTTTGGCACCTGGTATGGATGCCCCCTGGGCGCCTCCCTAGGTAGGTGTTCCAGGCATGTCCAGCTGGGAGGAGACCTCGGGGAAGACACAGGACTAGGTGGAGAGATTATATCTCCACACTGGCCTGGGAATGACTTGGGATCCCCCAGTCAGATCTGGTTAATGTGGCTCGGGAAAGGGAAGTTTGGGATCCCCTGCTGGAGCTGCTGCCCCCGCTACCCGATTACGGATAAGCGGTTGAGGATGGATGGATGGAGTTTGCATTGTTTAGTCTATCTGTAAAGAAAATGTCAATACACATTTGACTGTCCCATTGCATGTGCAGTAGGCTAAATGCGGGAAATACCATGTAATCGTGCACTCAATCGGCAAAAAGGAGAATCCATAAATGTTTGAAAGACAATTTTTCTTAGAAAAAAATTGCCATAAATATAGTTTCTCAAGCACAAATTTCCTCCACAGTTCATCAAAATGTTTATGGAGAAATGATTAAGATGAAGTTTACTTATTATCTTGAGGTCACTTTAAGGCTTGAGTGTGAATGAAGCAAGCTGACAAAATGCTGTTAATTAAAATATCATATAACTCTGAATTTGAACAAATAATTTACAACCACAAATACTTCACTATACATCTGCTCAATATATTAAACATTACACAGCCTAATAGGGAATAAAACATGGGTCATGTTTTTATAGGAAAATAACAATGACGCAAAGAGAGTTATTGTCACTATGCTGAAGTTTTTGATTATTGTTTTATGTATTAACATCAATGAATTGAAGCAATGTTGCAAAGAGCACTTCAAATGATGTGAGAGACTCATAAACTCCTACTGAATATGTTTACTACAAGTTATTGTTACTAAAGGTGTTTCTGCCTGTTACTGAATTATGGGATGTCCTTTTTTTTTCCCATTTTCTGAATGTTGGTTTACTTTGTGGGAAAATGTTGAAATCTTTTTTGGGTTTTTTTTTTTTTTTTTCCACCTGAGGTTATCTGCTTGTTTATGTGGTGAGGACCACACAGTTGCTATTTATGCCTTGATAAATAAAGGTATTAAATTGAAGGAGGTTGTACTTTTTTCCTACGAATGACTGCATATGAAGAAAGGATGCATTCAGTGTTTCAAAATTTTACAGTCATGTTCTTATAAAATCAAGAAAGACAGCCTGGATTGGATGGGATTGGTTGCTACTTAGCTAACAGGACATGAAGGTTAAACATGCATTGAGTGTGTTAAAGTTTCAGCTCATTTAAGGCTTTAATGCAGATTGTTCTGCAAAGTTTAATCTTTTCTACCACTCCTACACATTTTTGTCCAGTTTATGAAAAGCTTGATAATTAGATGATAAGCTAGAATACATCTGTCGTATCTCTTCATTACTTTCATCACTATCTGAGTCACATCTGCCATTTGCTTGCTTTAAGTAGCGTTATGCAACATTTGTCTGGCCCGCTCTCTTAATGGTTGTCAAAATTGTCAGCTGGAGACAAAATATAAAAATGTCCTTGTTCTAAAACATTTGTTTTTATTGTTTTGTTGTATTCATTGTTTCTATGGTAACAACATGGACTTGTGTTGCAGATGCTCCCAACCATCCATCAACCATCCATCGCTTACTCCTTTATCAGGGTCACGGGGAACCTGGAGCCTATCCCAGGAAGCATCGGGCACAAGGCGGGGTACACCCTGGACAGGGTGCCAGTCCATCGCAGGGCACAATCACATACAGACTCACACACCCATTCATACGCTACGAACACTTTAGATACGCCAATCAGCCTACCATGCATGTCTTTGGACTGGGGGATTAAACCGGAGTACCTGGAGGAGTACAGGGAGAACATGCAAACTCCATACACACATGGCCCCGGCGGGACTCGAACCCCGGACCCGTGAGGCGAACGTGCTAACCTCTAAGCCACCGTGCGCCCCTCAGGGTAGAAAATATATATAATAAATTATAACAAATAGCTATATAAGGCGAATAAAACACTTTATGTGCTGTCATTGAAAACAGCCTTGGGGTGGTACTGGCATCACACCACAGTGTCTTTTTGCTTTTGCAAATTCTTTTTTATGAATATGACTATGTTATGTATGTTATTTTACTGGGGACACAGTGGCTTAGTGGCTTAGGAAGTTTGCCTCGCACCTCCTGGTGCCCTGTGTGTGTTGAGTTTGCATGATCTCGCCGTGCATTGAGAGTTTCCTCCGGGTTTCCTCCCCGAGTCCAAAGACATGTGCGGTAGGCTGATTGGCATCTCAAAATATATCATACTGTGTGAATGTGTGAGCGTGCGATTGTGTCCTGCGATAGGTTGGCACCCCATCCAATGTTGTGGCCCTAGTCCCCTTCCCACAATCCTGTGTAGGATACATGTTATTTAATTGTATATTCACATTACAACACACTTATGAGAACTTTATAAGCATCAAGAATGAACCTTATCTCTCAGAATTTCTAGCCCAGCATTTGTGCTGTTAAATCCATTTTCCATCTTTTTCTCAGTGACCTTTTTTAGCGTTACATTATTCCGTGCCTTTTAGCCAACAGGAGATGCTGCAAATTGGCGAGTGTGATTTTCCGTGAAGCAGCAGCTGGGATTTGGGGGATCTGGAGGGGTCCAGTAGAGACAGGAGGTTCAGAGCGCACAGGAGATGCTCCACAGGGCCTCAGAGCTGATGAACAGGAGAGAATAAGATAGCTGGTGCAGAAATCCCAGCAGCCACTGGCAGCCTTTAACCCACAGCTGCTCTTCGACTCGTACATGGACGGTACGTGTCACACTGCCGAGAGAGTGTGGGGTTAAAATATTTTTATATTTAGTCATAATTATGCAGTTACTTCTGTGCAAACACAACTGTCAATTATTATCGAATTCCTGACTGCAACCAAATTCTGTAGCTGATTAATGCTGTTGTACGTATGTATTTTTATGTACATGAACGTCCCATGTTAGCAGTTCAACAAGCACTTCTTCTTGGTACTTTCTTTCAGTAACTGCTCATACACCTCTTGTTCACTAATTCTTAGTCCTAAAATTAATATGAAGTAAAAAACAAGCAAAATAAGAAATCCAAGAACGTATTTACTGTGCATAGAATTAGTCAATGGGAACACCTCACAAAGACAGTGATACAAATGAGTTTGTGCATGTGAGTGTGTGCGGAGTGTGAGAATAACTTGCAGATAAAGGGATACATTCATCAACCACCATTACCCAGAGCCCTTAGACTGCATCAACATGCTTGAATTAATTCACATTAAGGACAAAAGTCCTGATTATGCAGTGGACTTTTTGGGGGTCTGTCAAAAGTGTCATACATGTCATTAATCTTGATATTTATGTGATCAAGCAGGTAGAAATGGATAACTGTAATTTATTAAACTCTTATTATAGTCATTATTAAAATGAATATCTCCTTTGAAATAAAGACAGCCTCACTGTTTAAGTATGCTGTACCAATGTAATCCCTGCTTAATCTGGGAATTGGATACTGTTTAACCAAGAGACAAAAAATATATAAATAATTTTTATATGACAATGTATGTATTGGAGCAGAACCGACAGATACAGGAAATGACCAAAGCTATGCATAAGATTTTCATAAAGAAAATTATCAATTGTAGTTATATACTATAAATGCAGCAATTACATAGTGTTAAATGCTGTTTATGCTTTTTCAACACAAATGCATGAAGCAATACAATAATTCTTAAGTGCGTTGATTGTCACACCCACATCTGTGACTTTTAGTTAAAACTTTTAAATAATAACCGTATCTAAAATGTATACTATAGTGTTATTATTATTATTATTATTATTATTATTATTATTATTATTATTATTATTATTATTATTATTGGCTTAGAGCCAGTCTAGGATTTCTTTGCTCAGAATGTGTGACTGAGTAGCAGCTGCTGGGGTTAATAGAATTTGAAGCTGGGTACTGACGTATTGAAGAATTGCTCAATAAGAAGAGGAAAGGAGCTGCCTGATAACTCCAATGTCCCATGTGTGTTGCTGTGAGGTAATTAAAAAGATCACACCTGTCACTGCAGTTCCCTCTCAGCTCAGGATAAGTATGAAGCAACAAGAGGAGAGGGTGAGTGCAGAGGAGTGTCATCTCCAGTGAGTGAGAGAGCTCAAGCTGAGCTGCCAGCAGGTTACTCATGTAGGAGTAAAAGAAAGGGAATTCAACCTAATCAGAGCAGGTACACACAATTCTGATATCTAGAGAGAGTTTTGTAGTGTCATGTTGAAGGGATGTTGTTGAATCAGAAAAGCTCCATTTCTATTTTATTTTCCAGCTTTACAGAAACATATAAACACAGGATGCAGAATTTAAGTGTGTGAATTTATACCTATTGTGTAAACCAGTGGTGACGGTGTCAAGGAAAAACTCCCTAGGTTTCTTCCTCATATCATCTTAGGGCCTAAGAAACCTTGAGAGGAATCAGACTTAGAAGGGAACCCATCCTCAACTGGGTATCAACAGATAGTGTGAAAGTTAAGGAAAGTTCATTATAGTTTTTATATGAAGTCTGTTTTGTTTAACTAGTCCACTATTCACTAAAGGAGTAAAATTGTATGTGATATTTGCAGTCCTAAGTCCTAAGTCCCAACAACCAGTACGAGAATGTCCATGTGGTCCAAAACCAACTTCATGGTGCTTCAAGCGGCACCATCAGCAATCTCCAGGCTGTACTGCTTTCTCTTTGAAATCCAGGATTCAAACAGGGTTCAGGGTTCTTCGGACCTACTCATAATGGTGGTCACACTCTTGACCTCATACTAACATACAGATTAAATATAGAAAATATTGTAATTATTCTGCAGTCTAAACTTGTCTCAGACCATTTTCTTATCTCGTTCATAATACGTATAGACCATAATATTTCCACCTCGCCTCGCTAATGCCTAAAACGTACTTTCACATCAGCTACTGCAATGAGCTTCATAAATAACCTCGCAGAGACATCAATTAAATTTGGATCACTGTCTCATCTGATAGAACTTGATCAGGTGACTGAATGCTTAGAGTCAACACTGCTAAACGCTAGATAGAGGGGCTCCACTCAAAAGAAAATTAGTTAGAGAGAAAAAGCTAGCACACAGGTTTAACGATCAAACGCATACCTTAAAACAGACCATTCAACAATTAGAATATAAATGGCGTCAAACCAAATTGGTAGTATTTCAAACAGCATGGAAGGAGAGCCTACTGATCTATAGAAAAGTCTATCTTTCCACCTTAATAGGAGCTAACTAAAACAACTCTAGATTTCTATTCAACATGGTAGCAAATTAACCAGGAATAAAACCACTACAGAAAGAATCACTCAATCTTTATATAGCAGCGAAGATTTCATGAAATTTTTCATTGGTAAGATTGAAAATATTAGATGTGAAATTCATGCTATTAAATTAAAACCAGACAGTATTATAACTGACCCTATAGATGATAGTATAGCAATATCAGATCAAAGTGTAGAATGTTTTACTCTTCTTAGAGAGACCAAACTAGCTACATTAATCTCTTCAGCAAATTCATCGAACTTGTATACTAGATCCTGTACCTACATATTTCTTTAAACAGATTTGTTCTGGAGTAATTGAACCGCTTTTAAATATAATCAAATCTTCCCTTAGCACTGGCTATGTACCTAAATCACTTAAATTAGCAGTTATTAAACCCCTGATTAAAAAACCTGAACTTGACCACTCTCAACTGTACAGCTATAGACCTATATAAAATCTCCCCTTCATCTCCAAGATCTTACTGTAGAAAAGGTTGAAGCACAGTAGCTATGTTCATACTTGCATAGGAATAACATTCATGAAATGTATCAGACAGGATTTAGACTTCATCATAGCACAGAGACAGCGTTAGTAAAAGTAGTAAATAACCTACTACTGACCACTGATCAGGGTTGTGTCTCACTGCTTGTGTTACTTGACCTTAGTGCAGATTTTGATACTATACTATTATACTATATCATACTATTCTCCTTGATAGATTAGAAAATGTTGTTGGCATTAAGGGAAGGGTCCTCTCCTGGCTCAGGTTCTATTTGAGCAATTGTTATCAGTTCGTAGATGTAAATGGAGACTTCTCCACACATACCTAGGTTAAATTTGGTGTTCTACAAGGTTCTGTTTTAGGCCCACTGCTTTTTACTTTATATATGCTACCTCTAGGTCAAATTATTCATAAACATGGAATTAGCTTCCACTGTTATGCTGATGATACACAGTTGTATGTTTCAGCGAAGCCAGAGGACAGACAGCAGTTTAATAAAATTGAGCATTGTGTAAAGGACATTAGATGTTGGATGCTTATTAACTTCCTTTTACTTAATTCTGATAAGACAGAAGTACTTGTATTAGGACCACGTGCAGCTAGAAGTAAGCTTTCTGATCACATAGTAACTTTGAATGGACTTTCTGTTTCATCACTGTTTCATGTGCAGCAGTAAAAGACCTTGGTGTGATTATTGACTCAACCTATCATTTGATGCTCATATAGCTAATACTACTAGGATAGCCTTATTTCATCTCAGAAATATTTCTAAGAGAAGAAATATATTGTCACTACATGATGCAGAAATATTAGTTCATGCTTTCGTCACCTCTAGACTAGATTACTGTAATGCCTGACTGTCTGTATGTTCCAGTAGGAGCATAAACAAACTCTAGTTAGTCCAGAATGCAGCTGCTAGAGTCCTAACTAGAACCAGAAGATATGACCACATCACCCCAATCTTATCCACACTGCATTGGCTCCCAGTGAAATCTCGCATTGATTATAAAATACTATTATTAACCTATAAAGCACTAAATGGCCTCGCGCCACAGTATCTAAGTGACCTTTTGGTTTTCTATGATCTGCCATGCCTATTTAGATCAAAAGATGCAGGCTATCTGACGGTACCTCGAATAACGAAAGCTACAGAAAGGGGAAGAGCTTTCTCTTATAGAGCCCCACAGTTATGGAACAGTCTTCCAATTAGTGTTCAGGACTTAGACACAGTCTCAGTGTTTAAGTCTAGGCTTAAAACGTATTTGTTTACTCAATCCTACCATGACTAGATTTTCTGTTATGTTAAGCAAAGTCCTAACAATCTTTTCTCTCCCTCTCTTAACATCTTAGGGAGTTTTTCCTTGCCACCGTCGCCACCGGCTTGCTCAATATTGAAAAATTTGCACTTTTAAAATCTGTATACTGTGTTTATATATTTCAGTAAAGCTGCTTTGAGACAATTTCTATTGTAAAAAGCGCTATACAAATAAAACTGAATTGAAAAAAAAAATATTGAATTCTGCCTCTGAACCCATGCCTTTACATAGAATAAAGCACCTTAACATGTCACATGTACTTATTATGGGTAACCTGCTTCTTAACATTATACCATTACGTCTATCTGCCAGTTTAATTTTAATGGACTAGAAATTGAAAGTTAAAGGCTGTAATTAGCCATCTTTCTCACCCTTATCAGGGGAGCACATTTTGCTATGTCTACAGCAACTTCTGGAAGGTTCTTCTATGATAATAATCACCTAGCAGCTGAGCAGGTATTTTCAACTTCAGTCTCAGCAGCATCTGAGGAACAGACTCATATACACGTAAGAACATGTTACAAGCCTGAAACTAGCCATGGCAACCACTCTAAATATGGCAGTGACCTGAGTAGTGTAGGATGGTGCGATGCAACCCACGACATTGCACAGGATCTGATGCGACAGAGTTTGTTATACTACAGTGCAAGGACTTTGATATTGAAGGATACTGATATCTTTCTTTGGGAAATCAGGCAGGCCCCAGCTCACCTGCAATCACACATGGTGTGTGTTCTGCCTAAAACTGTATTATCTCCAACATTACAGTGCTAGGTCTCACGATGAACCCCACAGATATAGCAGCTATCATTATACTTGCCAATCAGATTTAGTTGGCGTAATATTTGAGCCCATTTACTCATCATGAAGTCTCTCTGAGATCCAAACTCACCACAGCTAGCTCAGCAACCCAAATTAAATATGGTTAGCAATTGATTAAATTTTACATAACTATTCTTTGTACATAACCAAGGACATGCTTAGTAAAAGCAAACACAATATCAGACTGCAAATGCAAAAACAGCATGTGGAATTTGGGATAATTGTAAATCAGGTCCTAGGTGTATAATAACTTATAATTGGCCAGTCTGTGTAACTCTTGATATCAGGAGCAATAAACACTTCCAGTAGATTATACTTTTTTTAATGATGAAATGTGTTCAGTGTGTTAATGTTCACAAAAGCCAGGTGTACTGCAGTAAGTCTTATTGTCTACCTTGATTGAAAATGCTTACAATTTCACTTCATAAAATGGGGAATCAGGCTTTACAATGATTGTCAGATAGAGAGATAGCAGAATGGGGATACAGATAACAGAGTAGACAAAATGATTAGAGAAAAAACTACAGAGAGAAGATGAGAGGAACAGTAGGATTAGGAAGGAGACATGAACTAAAGAGTGATGGATAACAGAACGAGTAGAGGACATGAGAGGAGAAATTATTCAAATTACCAAATGATCAAATGACATGAAATTGTGAGAAATAAATATATATATAGGTCCAAGCATGATGATTGTAGAGATAGTAGTGCATCTCCAGACTCCACTGCAGGTGCTCCATAATGTAATGTATCATGAAGCTGAACCTGCTGCCCTGCTGTTGGAAATAATGGCATTGTGTGTTGTGGTTAGTGGATGCCGCTTATTGCGAAGCGCTTTTAAGCATGAGGATGAAGAGTGTGGTAGAGAGTAAATACTCTTTTAGGCAGGGTAACAAAGGAGCATAATCTTCATATATATTTGCTTTATAAAGCATCCTCTTACCTCTGCTCTGTACCATTTTTTGTTCATTCAAATCTGGTTTATGTGTAACCCACTGAACAGGAGCAGGCTAATAACTGGCCACAGATTGTAATGAAAGCTTTATCGATTGTACAAGTAGTTTTATTACAACTCAAAAATACCATATTTCTATAAAATGATAAATGTCTGAAACACTAATACAAATCTCATTGAGAGAGAAAAAGGAAGCAAAACAAAATCATGACAGACCGCAGGGCTCCAACAGGGCACAACCATAAGTGTGGTTGTGTTATATAAACATATATTGTTACTAAACAACAAATTTATGTATAAAATGGTCATGAACTGAACACTGGCTATGCATTGGTGCCATTGTTTCTATGTGCAGGAGTAGAGACTTTGGCTGTTCAGGCATTTTCTTACACAAAAAATCTATTAAAACAGCTATAAGGAAACCTTCTATACAGAATGTTGGAACAGATGACACTTCTAGAGTATGTATATAAATACAGTAATTCTTTCTCTTGAGGTTCTCCTTAAATGCATCCTTCTCTATTGATTTTTTTAAAATGTGGTGTATAACATATCAATAAATTACATAGCCCAAGTGATGCAGCAAAAAGGTGATCGCCCTATCATCTTATGTTCGTTGGAATCCCAATGATGCTGCAGGCATCCATGGCAGGGAGTCCAAAAGAGCAAAATTGGCCATGATTCCAGGGTGGGAGGGGAGAGCAGTAGTTCAAAAAGATGTGGCCGGCTGTCTTCATGTTTCTCAGAGAAAGCATGTGATAGTATTCATACTCCCTGTTTGGTAACTGTTATATGATGGTGAGACCTGGCTGGTGGATGGGAATTGGACAAAACCAAATTAGGGCGGAACTGGGGGGGGGGGGGGGGGGGGGGGGGGTTGATTGACAGTCAATCATTCACCAATAATCATCCTTAATGTTTATTTCAAAACTTTCATTAATTTTCATTTTAATACACAAGCTTTTATTCAATTATCCTATGATGATGCAAAGAATCTCAAGCATGCTGTGTTTGAATTCAGTCCAAGAAACCTGTCATAAACAGATATTTAACCTCCTGCACTCAGGTATGATAATCAGTATTAGATATCTTTTTCAGCATTACAGTTCTGTTGGGGGTTTTTTTGGCCTAGGTCTAGCTAGGGGTGGATTTCTTGTTTGAATTCCTTCAGAAATACTTTAACAGTTACAAATGCTTATTTGTAGGTGGTTAACATAACACACATACAGCACAGCTGATTATGTACTTGTCATGTTAGCATGTTGTTTTGTGTAGTAGCTGTTCTATACTGATGTTCGCAAAAGTTTCAGACGTTATTATTTCATATTCAGTTGCCCAGGACATCAAACTAATGTGTAGGCTTCCACAAACACTGAAATATGGACATGTTGTACTGTAACCACATCTGAGTCTCCCTTGAGGGGATGTGTCTACCTATGATTTTATACTGCCTATACAACATAGTCTTACTCCACCCCCCTTTTTGCTCTCTCTCTCTCTCTCTCTCTCTCTCTCTCTCTCTCTCTCTCTCTCTCTCTCCCTCTCTCTGTCCTCTTTCTCAGCTTCCTTCCTGATAGTGAGGAAGGATATAGTGATGTTGACCTGAAGACTCTATCCAGAGAAGAGCTTAAGACTAAAGCTCTGTAGACAGACAGGTGTCAAACATGACTTGTAAGACTAAGGTAGTTGCAACATGCAGTTGAGGTGTTTGTAGTGTACATCATGAACAGTAGATTTACTTAGAATAGTTTGACTACTAACTATAATTATACCTTACAGCTGCAATACGTTTATAGTATCATGTAAACTGAACATGGGCTATTTGTATAGTGGGACTGTACATTGTTGCTTGCTGTATATACTGCTCATATGTGTGTGTGTGTGTGTGTGTGTGTGTGTGTGTATATA
>JAFFST010000326.1:16958-40597 GCA_022414735.1 Noturus placidus | reverse complement strand
AGAGAGAGAGAGAGAGAGAGAGAGAGAGAGAGAGAGAGAGAGAGAGAGATCAGCTTCAACTGGACTAGAAGTAAATACTTCTTCTGCTTGAAGCTCCTACACTATACTGCTGCTGTGGATGGTCGCACATGGATAGTCTTCACTGGAGATTTGTACCTAAGAACTGCTACTGTAGTCATATAGAAAGTCCTGGAATCATCCCAGGACTCTCATTTGAAGAATCTGTTTATACTGAACACCCTGAAACTGAACACCAGTCCATCACAGGGGACCATACATGTCCCCATTCACACACAGGTGATCAATCCATCTACCGGCATTATTTTGCTTTTGTGTGGTCTGAGGAAACCAGAGAACCTGGAGGAAGCACACATAGATACGAGGAGAGCATGTAGAGAAAGTCCACACGGGTAGTTACATAAGCTCAGGATCGAATCCTGGAGATGTAAGATCTGTATAATTGTAGACCACAATTCCAACTTGAAGTCTTAGAGGTCTTGCTCAGGGACCCAGCATTGGCAGTTTGGTGCTGCTGGTTTCCTTTTAACCCTGTTTTACTCCTATGTATTTATACCAGTTCAACACACATCCATTTGTGGTTTTGCCATTCCAGCATAATACATCTCTAAGCCTTGGTCATTCCTGATTTTTGATTTTTGGCTCCTTCTCTGTATTCTGACTGCCATGGTTAGCTTGCTGTTTGACACCTGCCTCTTTTTGACCATGACAATGTTATCTCATTTGGATTGTTAATAAATGACTCACACTTCCATCCAACATGTACAGTAAGTCTACCATAATGAACTGCCTACAGTAAAATGCTGGCAACAGAGTGTCAGGACTCAAACTTGCCTGTCAATGCCACAGTCATTGAGTGAGAGGGATCGCATGCTCTCTCTTACCTTTAAATGACAGTGATACTAGCTAGTCATGGGCATCTGTAAGCTCATATACAGTATGCAGAAGAGGGCGGACAGCACTATCTTCTGAGCGTGTTAGATTGCTCTGTGAAGCAGCATAAATAAGCAGCAGTTCAAAAACATGTGTTAGACTTCACCGTTTCTCATGTTAGTAGGTGGGCACTGGAAGTAAATGGTAAATGGTGCACTTATATAGCGCTTTTATCCAAAGTTGCTTTACACTGTGTCTCATTCACCCATTCACACACACTCATACACCAATGGTAGCAGAGCTGACATGCAAGGCGCTAGCTTGCCTTCGGGGGTAACTTGGGGTTCAGTGTCTTGCCAAGGACACTTCGGCATGTGGAGTCATCCCGGCTGGGAATCAAACCGCCAACCCTACGATTTGTGGACAACCCGCTCTACCACCTGAGCTACAGCCGCCCCAATGTAGACCAAGTCGAGGTAAAGTAGACCAAATTGGGGTAAATTGTACAGATAAAAGGACCTTGAAGGAAGCATGGAATGATGCACAGTTGGAGGACTTTCCTGTCATTAACTATGTTAAATCTGGTGTAAGCATAAAAATCAACAAGCTGTGCTGGACCTTGGATCTGCATGACCACAGCTGTCAAATCGAATTGACCGTACTGTAGTCCAATCATTGGTTTAAATCTAATTTGCTATAAACAGCCAAACTGTAACAGAATTATAACTCAACTGAATTATTTCTACAGCCCAAGGGCATTCTATGTAACCCTAATGTGATTACAAATAACCATTGAGGGTGTGTCACAATCTGGCATGATTGTTTCAAGCACAGCATTTTGAGACTGCTATAACAATAGAGGTGTGAATAATGATCCTGCGCTGCTTCGATTCTTTCGGCTCTTTTTCAATAGATATTATACTTTGTTGTTCCATGTAATTAAAACGTGAATGAACTTCTCAGTCCAGTCCTCAGGGAGCTCTCCTCTTGCCTGACCGTTACTCTGTTCCAGATGTACATGGACGAGGCGAGCTAATGCTGCAGACTTCTGATGTCCTGCCTCAGGTCTGTTACATGATGGAACTTGAGGAAAATGTGGTCCCAAATGAATAGAGCTTTTTTTAATTGGTCGGAAAGCATGGCACAAGGTAAGGTCTTCATTCAATTCAGCTGTGTTTTCTCATCTATTCCCGGACATTATAGGTGCAACCGTGTTAAGGTTTATTTTTGTATACTTTACAGAATAATCCTACACCGCTCCATATAACAAATACATTATAGTATTTTGGGTTTCTTATGTCGTATTGGTTTCATGTTTTTGACATTGACCCAAGGTATTTGACAAATATTGGCAATGTGGTTTAGCAGAGGGATGAGGATGCGGGAGGGGATGAGGATTTGAGCTGAAAAAGTGATGTTTACATCCTATTTCTCTCTCTCTCTTTCTCTCACTCTCTCTCTCTCTCTCTCTCTCTCTCTCTCTCTCTCTATATATATATATATATATATATATATATATATATATATCCTGAACAGGTAGCTGAGCATGAGAGACCATAAGCAGAGCAGAGCTGATTAGAAGGATAAGTGGCGAGTGCTGAAAAGAAAAACTGCACTTCTGTTTGTTTAACTTTTTTGTTCCTGCTCACGAGCTATGCCAACGGGCATGAGCAACAACGAATTAAATCCCACATGCATTCTTATTCGGTCTGCTCTGTTCTTTGAGCAGTGTGTTGATGAGATGTATTGATTCTGTAGAATCAATGAACATAATAAACATCACATATTATATATTATTGGATATATTAAATGCTATAGTGCAACCAGAGACAAATGATACACCAATCAGCTATAACATAAAAAACACTGACAGATGAAGTGAATAACGCTGATTATCTCATTACAATGGCACCTGTCAAGGGGTGGGATATTTTAGGCAGCAAACGAACTGCCAGTTCTCGAAGTTGATGGATTGTAAATAGAGAACAAAATGGGCAAGTATAAGGATCTGAGCGACTTTGACAAGGGCCAGGATGCACTATGGGAAGAAGGCAAGCCGGCAGAGGAAGTGTGATGCTCTGGGCAATGTTCTGCTCTGCTAAGAAAGCTTGGGTCCTGGCAATCATGTGGATGTTACTTTGACACGTACTACCTACCTAAACATTGTTGCAGACCGAGTACACTCCTTCATGGCGACGGTATTCCCTAATCACGGTGGGCTCTTTCAGCAGGATAATGCGCCCTGAGACTCTGCAAAAATGGTTTAAGAACGGTTTGAGGAATATGGCAAAGAGTTCAAGGTGTTGACTCGGTTTCAAATTCCTCAAATCTTAATCCGATCGGGTGTCTCTGGGATGTTCTGGATGGACAAGTCTGATCCACGGAGGTCCGACCTCGCTACTTACAGCACTTTAAGGATCTGCTGTGAACGTCTTGGTGCCAGATTTCACAGCACACCTACACAATATTAGGCAGGTAGTTTTAAGGTTATGACTGATGAATGTATATAAAACACGTAAATTGACACTTTATTCATCGCCAAAAATATTCATTCATGTTCGATAACTACTTTGGCGTGGTCAGAGTCATGGTGGATGTGGAGTCTATCCCAGGACAACTGAGAGTTAGTTGGGCGTACAGACCTGGATGGGAGGCCAGTCCATCTTTGCAGACACACACATTCACACACCATTCACCATGGCCAGAGACCCTGAAGCTGTAAGACAGCAATACTACCCGCTGCATCACCAGAAATATGGTGAGGTAAATCAATTGATCAGGTTATAAAACAACGGAGCAAGCAGTTTGATTCCCTACATTAACAGAGTGGCACTGTGTCTGAAATAATGCCTTTGCTGCTTATTCCCTATGAACAGAAAAGTGGGTTATGAGTTTTATGTATACGTATAGATATTATGTACTTATTATGTACAGTCCTGTGAAAATGTATTTGCGCCCATCATGATTTTTTCTGTTTTTTTGTGTATATTTTATATCTTCAACCCGAAATACAACATAAAACTGAGTAAACAAACAATACAGTATTTTTATTTATTTTTATTGAAGTGAATAAAAATGTTATCCAATACCTATCACCAATTACCCTCTTAAACTTAAAATCTGGTTGTGCCACCTTTAGAAGCAATAACTGCAACCACATGTTTCTGATATCTGGAGATCAGTCTTTCACAGCATTGTGGTGGAATTGTGGCCCTTCAACTGCTTTAGTTCAGCCACACTTCTGGATTTTAGAGCAGGAACTGCCTGCTTATGGTCCTGCCACAGCATCTCAATTGGTTCTAGTCAGGACTTTGATTAGGCCACTCCAAAACTTTCATTTAGCTTTTTATTTTTTAACCATTCAGAGATGGATTTAAAGCCTCCTATACTTTGGATCATTGTCTTGTTTGAGTTGCAGTTAACGGACTGAAGACCGGAGAATCCTTTAGGATTTTCTGGTCGAGAGCAGAATTCATGTTTCCGTCAACTATTGTAAGCTGCCCAGGCCCTGAAGCATCCCTACACCATCACACTTCCTCCACCATGCTAAACCGTAGGTATGATGTTCTTTTTGTGGAATTCTGTGTTTGGTTTACACCAGATGTAGCGGGACATCTGTCTTCCAAACAGTTCCACTTTCGACTCATCAATCCACTGAACATTCTCCCAAAAGGTTTGAGGATCATCAAGTTGTGTTTTGGCAAAATGTTTTTGTCTCATCATACTTCCAAGGATTCCATTTTTGCCCAGTGTCTTTCTGATGGTGGACTCATGAACAGTGACCTTTGATAGTACTTTGATGTTGTTCTTGGGTCTTTTGTGACTTCCTGGATGAGTCGTCACTGTGCTCTTGAAGGATTTTTGGAAGGTCAGCCACATCATGGAAGGTTCACTATTGTGTAGAGTTTTGCCATTTGGAGATAACCGCTCTCACTGTGGTTCTTTGGAGTCCCAGAGATTTTTAAAAGCTTTGTAACACCTCCCAGACTGATGTATTTCAATCATTTTCTTCCTCATCATTTAAAAAAAAAAAATATTTCAGCTTCGCCATATTGTGTTACTGAGTAAGACCTTTTAATCAACTTCATGCTGTTGAAAAAGTTCTATTTAAGTGTTGATTTGATTGAACAGGGTTTGCAGTAATCAGACCTGGTTGTGTATATTCCAGCTGAACACCGTTATTAATTTATAGATTTGGAGAATTAGTAATAACGGGTTCAAATAAATTTTCACACAGGACCAGATGGTATTGGATAACTTTTTTTGTTTCAATAAATAACACTATCATTTATAAACTACATTTTGTGTTGTTTGATACAGGTTGCCCTTGTTTGATCTTAGATTTTGTTTTTATTTCTGAAAAATTTAGTACCAGATATACACAAAAACTGAAGAATTCAGGATGGGGACAAATACTTTTTCACAGCATTGTACCTAACTTACTGCAGTGCATTATGGGAGTCTATGAGGGCACAGTCCTACAAAAAAGGAGAACAAGGACAAATAATGTGCTTTTTTTGTCCACACCATGGGAATGTTAAGCACAAAAAAAAATGTATTTTTTACAGGAAACGAGCTGAGATTGCTGAGACACCTGTCCACAGAAGCAATCAATCAATCAGATTCCAAACTCTTCACCATGGCCAAGACCAGTGCTCGCCAAGGATGTCAGGAACAAGATTGTAGAGCTACACAAGTCTGGAATGCGCTACAAGACCATTGCCAAGCAGCTTGGTGAGAAGGTGACAACAGTTGGTGTGATTATTCGCTAATGGAAGAAACACAAAAGAACTGTCAATCTCCCTCGGACTGGGGCTCCATCACCTTGTGGAGTTGCAATGATCATGAGAACAGTGAGGAAGCAGCTGGGACCATAGTCACCAAGAAAACAATTGGTCACACTACACCATGAAGGACTGAAATCCTGCAGCACCCCTGCTCAAGATAGCACATATACATGCCCATCTGAAGTTTGCCAATGAACATCTGAATGATTCAGAGTACAACTGGGTGAAAGTGTTGTGGTCAGATGAGACGAAAATCGAGCTCTTTGGCATCAACTCAACTCGCCGTGTTTGGTGGACGACGAATGCTGCCTATGACCCCAAGAACACCATCCCCACCGTCAAACATGGAGGTGGAAATATTATGCTTTGGGGTGTTTTTCTGCTAAGGGGACAGGACAACTTCACTGCATCAAAGGGACGATGGACGGGGCCATGTACCGTCAAATTTTGGGTGAAAACCTCCTTCCCTCAGCCAGGGCATTGAAAATGAAAAGTAATTACTAAGTCATCACCAAGTACTAAGTCATGTTTTGCAGAGGGGGTCAAATACGTATTTCCCTCATTAAAATGCAAATCAATTTATAACATTTTTGACATGCGTTTTTCTGGATTTTTTTTGTTGTTATTCTGTCTGTCACTGTTCAAATAAACCTACCATTAAAATTATAGACTGATCATTTCTTTGTTAGTGGGCAAACGTACAAAGTCAGCACGACATCAAATAATTTTTTTCCCCCACTGTACAGTTTAAAGATGATATAACAACAATCTTATATTTCTTATATTTCTATTTCTTTCTATTGTCAAAATGGCACAGTATCTAAGTCTAGACTTTACAGAAATCCAAGTCTAGTGACAGTGGAAAGAAAAAAATAAGATCCTTTATGACTCAAATGAACTTTAACCTCTTTTAGTGACATCATATAGTGCACCTTTAATATCAATCTCATACTGAATTGGGTTCAGCACTTGGGTTCTACAGAGACCAGGCAGGGAACAGTATGTAGTGAGTTTTTTAATGAGTTTCATATTGAAAGTCTTTCTGTTATAAACACGCAGGCACCCATACACCATCGTCAGAATTCTGTTGAATATTTTTCTCCCTTTTGTTGTCATATTCGGTGACATATTTGCAAGCAGGTGTTCGTTTCCCCTCGACAATGCCACCGCAAACACAAATCATTTTTAAAATCTGCTCCTGACACGGAAACCTCTTTCACCCACTGCTTGGCTGCGTTCTCTAAGCCAGATGTATGTTATTAGAGCAAAATCTCGAGCTGTGATGGATTGGTGGCCTGAAAATGATCCTATTGTGGCTCCCACCTGTGGACCCGGGATGCTGCTATGGGACGCAGGTGCACCAATGAAGACCTGATGGACTATTATGATCAGAGCCGGGTTTCTGTCTCTGTCTCTTTCTTTGTCTTGGTGCCTGTAGGAACATAAGTGAGGTATGGCCTGTATCATCCTCTCCGTATTGATAGATGGTCCTTGCTTGCAGGTTTATATACACCCAAACACACACACACACACACACACACACACACACACACACACACATACATAGAACCACAAACACAAAAGTTATAAAAGGATGAGGAAGGTCTATATGCTGTCACTCAATCAGCTACCCCTGACTGGCTCTGTCAGTCACTCTCTTCTCCACATCTCTCCTTCTTTTCCTCTCAGTCTGAGAGGAAAAGCTGTCTCAGTCTCAGTCTGCTGCTTCGGCTGTCCTTTGAGAACAGGCCTCCCCTTTGACAGTAAGATAAAACGCAAAGGATGTGCAGGTGAAAAGCAACGGGGGGTGGTGAAGGAGAAATAAAACCATGACTCTGTCATTTTTAGGATTCCTACAGTCCTGAAGGAATGAGGCTAAAACCCTCCAATCGGAATTTCAATGATATGTGCGTTTGGATGGTCATACAGGTGCATCTAAAAAAAAATTCATATCGTGGAAAAGTTTTTAATACAAAAAGTGGAACTTTCATATATTCTATATTCATTACACATGAAGTGAAATAATCTTGATTACAGCTGACAGCTCCAAAAATCGCAATATATTATAAAAAAGAATTTATAATACAGAAATGTCGACCTTCTGAAAAGTATTCAATTCGATTCAATTAAATTTGATTTGTGTAGCACTTTTTACAATGGACATTGTCTCAAAGCAGCTTTACAGAAACATGTAAATACAGGATGCAGATTTTAAGTGTGTGAATTTATACCTATTGAGTGAGTCGGTGGCGACGTTGCCGATTAAAAACTGTATGGATTGGGTATTGGGTATTATGTGTGTATGTTTTTAACATCTATGGGGTGTGGGAACAACCCCTTAATCATTCAACTTTAACCAACGTATGTCAATCATTAATATTGATGATGAGTAGCTTCTGTCTGGGAGGGCGGGCGTAGGAATGGGGTTGGAGGGGGTCGGGGGGGGCTGGGTGGTTGTTTGGGGTCTATATATAGATGTATTGTGTGTTTGTGTGTGTGTGTGTTTTAACATCTATGGGGTGTGGGATCATTGAATGTTAAATAATGCCTGCAAGTAATTATGACTGACAATGAGTGGCTTCTCTCTATGTACTGTATGTATGTATGTTTGTATGTAAGCATTGTGTTTTGTGTATTTAACATCTATGGGTGTGGAAACGCCCCTTTTGATCATTAAACTTTAACCGACATCTGTCAATCATTATGATTGACCTAGACCTTTCAAATTAGGATAGATGACCTTTGACCTAGTCCTGTCAATCATTATGATTGACCTTTGACCTAGACATGTCAAATTCAGTTTGATGAGTTGTACAGGGTATATAATAGAATATGTGCTATCATAAGTTTACCTTTTTAATTGGATTATTTTCTAATGACCATTTTTCGAGAAGCATCTCTACACATTTTGGATCTATGAACCATAAGAATTCTTACATACCATGCGTGTAAGCAATTTTGCAATTTGTGGCCTATGTAGTGCTTATATGTAAAGAGCAGGAAGCCATTTGGGATCCAGAATCGTCTCTAAGCTGGCGATCAACGTTCCCGTGGAAACAGCTGTAAATATGGTGTGATAAATCATAGAAAGAGCTGTCAATAAGGGTGAATGATCTCACTTCCTTGCATGTTATGAAGGAACATATGGGCATGGTAGACTAAGCAAGCTCGAATTCTTTGTGCGTTATTGCTGTCAAATGTAAAATTTTTGTTCAGTTTTGACAGTGATTTCAAATCAGGAAGATGAATAGCCACCTTTTCAATCTATTTCAGGTTTATGCATCTCTCAGAAATCAAGTAGACTAGAGTTGACTGAAAATAATTACCCTGAAGTGTTGCCAAGAAGGCCGCCATGTGGGCATACGTTTACGCGAAAGATTTTAATCAGTCTGAGTGAAGTGAGTGTGAGGTTAGGTAAAATTCTTTGTATGCTAAGTAAGCTAATCTGTTGCCCAACCTGGTGCACTATTTCAAAGAAATGTCATTCAGAAGCTTTTGTTATACTATCCAGGAAAAATGTGACTCAGTGCATGCAATGTGTCGCATGGGGGGGTGTGGTTTGCTGTGTCTGCATCATGAGGAAGAGTTTTGAGGATGACTCAGATGGGTAATACCTAATGTGGTTTATTTGGGTTATAGTATTTGATATTGTCTTGATATTATATTGTGTTGGGTTTTTTTGTCTCAAACTCTCAGTTGAGACAAAAGTGAAGCTGCAGAAATGTAGCCAGAGCTGTGAAGGCACTATTTTGGTAAACACTTTGCTCTAAGTGGAGCCTGAACATTAATTGCTCTGTTCACCACACTCCTCAAACAATTTCTAAAAGCTTTAACCAAAATAGCAGCTTCCTAGCTCTAAAGATATATTTGAATGACTGACTCAATACACGTCTCCTCCTCCATGTCTTCTTTCTTATTGCACTGCTGTATTGGTACTTTCCATCTATGAAAAAAATTCCCAACAACAGCAGGCTCTTAGCCATCGCAAAGATGAAGCTGTAACCTTCTCTGCAATTCACAAGGCACAAAAAGCCCTCACTATGGGGCCATTTGTTCAAAAGGTCAGCCAGCACTGGACCCATCAATAGCACCTAGAGGACTTTACGCCATGGCCGAGACACATGCTGAGTAATAAACTGCTCACAGAGTCTCTCTTTGGCAGGAATAAATGCCCCGAGAGGGGCTCTGTGTTGCAGGTCGTGTATCGGATGCTCATCACTGTAGAGGGCAGTGCTGAACTCAGAAGCTGTTCGTACTGAGCTTGGCTATAAACACTTTCACCACTGAATGGCGAGCAATATTGGAGTCTTATATTTTATCACCACTGCTCTTATGACTCATATACTCCTGGTCTACAATCCATTACTGACTCATTAAAGACTCTAACATACTGTACATGTTTGTGCTAAAAATGTCTCAAAACATTGACTACGTTTACATGCACAGCAGTAATGTAATTATTGACCTTACTCTGATTAAGATAATAATGTGATTAAGGTGTTTACATGAGTCACTTTTAGAATACTCCTGTCATGTTCCCGTTTTACATGTTATAGATCATAATTAGGTTAACAGCCCGCGTCATTACATCACCGCACCACGCCGACCGACGTCCCTCCAGAATTTCACGTATCAACATAAAGTTGGTCTTCGTTATGGTACCGTATACAGTTTTGGGTGTTTTTATTAAATTTCTTTACAAACGCTTTAAGTGCAGTTAATTATTTGTCATGCTGTACGTGTTAATAGATGACTGCTTGAAGCCGTGGTCTGTGTCTCAAGCTGTGTACTTACGGTCTATATAGTATCCGAGATGCATGTATTTTTCCCCACTACAGGCCTATAGTAGGAAAGTATGCGGTTTGGGACGCAGCCAAACTCTTTTGTTCGGCGTAAAAAGCACTGCCGTGTGTGATCGTGTCCTGTCGCAAAATGCGGTGAAAACTCACACGACGTTCATAATGTGATTAAGGTGTTTACATGTCTGTAATACACGTCCATAATACAACTAGAACAGGAGTACTCCACCTGTCTTAATTCTATTAGAACTTAATTATATTATGACCTTAATTAGATTAAGGTAAGTAAAAATTGCTGTTTACATGATAGTTTCTTAATCAAAGTATGGTCTTAATCAGATTAATTGTCATCTCAGTTGTCATCATTTATACTGGTCAGGGTGGCCAGACTAGAGGTTAGAAGGTATCAGAGCTCCAACACTGACCTCGTGGAAATGTAATTACAACAAGTTTTTAATATTCAGTTCTGTCTTGTGTGCTTAATTCACTCCAATTTAACTACATTTGGGTTGCCAGAACTTGGTTGTCAGTTGGCATCAACTTGAAAGTGAATAATTGTTTGTGGGTTTGTTTTGCTTTTCCCAAAGAAAGTTATATAGTACAGTAAAGAAGCAAACTAGCAACAACATAAAAATAATGAAATTGCTTTGTGGTCTTTCCATAAAAAATAAATAATTGACTTTCAACTGTTGGTGTGATGTGGCTTATACCTTATAAACAAACGTTCTCCCTATTACCCCACCAGTTAATATGTATTATTAGTTCATGGTGGTGGTATATTTTCACTACCAGTTTATAAAAAATGGACCTAAAAGCTACCAAATTTTTTCAAGCCATCCACCACAAAGCACTGTGAAACACATCAGTAAATCTGGCAGCCTGTGCAGACTGCTGAGCGTCCATCATACAAACCAACCATGACCTAGAACTTTTGCCTGCCCAGGTGTGTAAACACAGATCAGTGGTTCTATCAGTCCATCACCACAGAGATAGGACTCTTCAGCGTCCTGAAGGATCTGGCTATTCTTTTTCTGCAAAACCAAAATCCTAAACATGGTATTGGAAGCATTAGGAATTCAACGAATGGAGGTGTATTTTACAGGAAGAAATTACTTTGTTTATCTTCGCAGGGCAAGAAGATGCCCTGGATCCAAAAGCAATAATTGACTTTATTAGTGAGAGAGTGATTATCTTTTCTAAGGAGAGTAGCCTCAGCCTCAGATTCTTAATGAGCTTCAGATATCTTTTGCGCACTTTTCTTACCACAAGCTTCGTAAATGTAACAGTTGACCCTAAATCTGATTGGCTGCCCACACTTCTTTGTATACGTACCCATACTGTTTGAACACAGTGAGGGGTTTGTTCGGAGGAAGATGTAGGGACTGGCAGCATCACGTCTTTCTGAATGCGAGATGTTTGTAGATGTCACTAGACTTGCAATGTGCGATTTTACGTATGCATAGCCTACAGCAATACACTGTCGAAGATTTCATACTGACATTAACATTTTGCTGTTTGAATCATTGCTGTTGTGTGGCTACATGGTCCCCGGGACAATCTTGAGCTCAGGTAAGTTTCCATCCTGGGTGTATTCCTCATTCCTCTTTCCTCATGCTCAGGGATATTCTCTGGAGTCTCCACAGACCTAACCAGTATGAAGCGGTTCCTGAAGATGAATGAATGTGTATCTATTCTGCACTAATCCACACACAGGAAAGCAAACCTGGCTGCAGATCATTGAAAAAATTCCAACAGCTGTGTTGTTCACAGCATGGTGAGTGTCTGAGAGTTGTGCTTTAAAGGGCAGAACGGTAAACGCAGTGACCTGTTCAACAACGACTAAATTAAACTGCAATGTCACTCTTATCCAAGGAGCTATAGGTGACTTTTACTGAAGATTAGAAGAAACGACAGTGCATTTTTCCATGAAGCAATAAAAACACAAATCTGTATTTTATTTGCCAGGACACGAACTGAAGGAAGAGTGCGTCATCTCCAGGAACGCTGCCATAGAACAATGAAAACACGAATCTGCATTTTATTTGCCAGGAGCTCTGCCATGCCCTGGGGGATTGTTTTTTAAACAGCTGAGGATCAACCTGACTGTATAGTCCACTCTGTCATGGACCAGAGATGGCAGGTCCTGACAAAATCATGTTGAGGGGGGTTTGATTTTTATCGAGGCATTGATGGAGGACAACAACAGAGCTACTAAGAAGAGCTGGTGGTCCACATGATCAATCCATTCACTCCATAATGATATGTCCATACAGACCTATTTACATATGTACACAAAAACTCATTACCAATAGCTGATACCCAAATAAATGCATGTAAGGAAAGGTCCACCCTGAAACACATTAAATATGTTTAAACTGAAATATTTGTTCTGTATTAATTGATTCTGGTGCTCATTTTTGTTTGATGCTGTATTTTCTTTATCCCATTAGAAGCTGACTGACATCACAAGAGGATATTGTAATTGCTAGCTCAGTTACAATGGCATTTTAATAGGAGAAAAACACAAGGGATAATAGGCAGTGTTCCTTGTTGGCTCCAAAATACAAATCGTTTCTTGCCATTTTACAGTGGCATTCAACATCATATTAATGGGAAATCTGACATAGTAGTAATGGAGATGCTAGTGCAAGCGTTGGACTCACAGTCCCAGAATGTAATACAGTTATATAACGCATTTGGGTTGAGTTACAGCAGAAGACTCGGCTAGTTAGCTGCTCTATCTACGAGATGACAAGCATGTTAGCATTAGTGTGAATTTTTATGAACATGAATGTTGAAGCTTTGGAAGCTGATCTGTTAGAGCAGAGTGTATACATGAGGAGGTTAGAGAGCTGGACAGACTACAGGACTAAAGCACCGCTGCATCGTTCTCTTTATGTAGAGATGAAGCAAGGGTTCAAATCTACTTGCTCCGCTATCGGCGGGTAGTCTAACATGGGTAATGTATGGAACAGTTAACCAAAGTGAAAATAAAGTGACAGCTGTGTTGATGAAAAGTTTAAAACCAAATAGTCAACTCAGAATTTTAATACAAAGTAAGTCTTGGTTAATTATACATATGAATTTAATTAAATTTGATTTGTACAGAGCTTTTAATATGGGCATTGTTAAAAAAAAACAGGTTTCCAGAAATATATCCATTTCAGATCCATCCAGCTTCTGTACTGCTTATCCTTCCTTCAGGGTCACAGGGAAACCTGGAGCCTATCCCAGGGAGCATCGGGCACAAGGGTACACCCTGTAGAGGGTGCTAATCTATCGCAGGGCACAATAACATACACACTCTCACACCTATTCCAACACTACGGACACTTTGGACATGCCAATCAGCCTACCATGTCTTTGGACTGGAGGAGGAAACCGGAGTACCCAGAGGAAACCCTCACAGAACGTGGAGAACATGCAAGCTCCACACACACAGGGCCACGGTGGGAATCAAACCCCCGATCCTGGAGGTGTAAGACGAACGTCACTAAGCCACTGTGGACCGTCTAATCCAGATATAGATTTTAAATGTATGAATTGATCCCTAATGAGCAAGCCAGAGGTGACGATGGCGAGGAAAATCTCCCTGAGAAGACGTGAGGAAGAAACCTTGAGAGGAGACGTGACTCAAAGGGAACTCGTCCTCATCTGGGTCACAACAGATTAATTGCCCTCTATAACTAACTGTGTACTACATGATCAAAACCTGCAATTGTGTAACCAGGAAATTCATTATAGTTTTCACATGAAGTCTATTTTGTTGGTTATCACCTGCTCACTGATGGAGACGTGAGTGCAAAACTCTTTGTGGCAGTTCCAGTCCAAAGCCAATCTTCATGGTTTATAAGTGATGAGAACTCCAACCAGTAGTAAGGCATCAGGATAGATCAGGAAGGTCTGAAGAGCAGAAGGGGACAGGATCACTGGTATCTCAGGAGTAGCATGTGTAGCTCGAGAGATTCATATGCAGTATACTGTATATAAGTGCAGTATGTTTATCACAGTGAAGAAGATTCCCTGCCCTACTTATTCCACAGCCTTCCTGTGATGTTACGCCTCATTTTGCACTTGTGTTAACAATCACAAAGAAACCGAGTAAAAAAAGTGAAGTGTAAACACTCCATCACCTCGAGACAGTGACCTCCGTCACTGATTTTATCTCACATGAATCTATTCACAGCTCACTAGACGGCGAACACCTCGTCAACTTAATGATCAATAAACCGGTGGTGACTCCGATTTTACAACACAAGCGGCAGTAATGGGAGTGTAATAGTGGAGCGTGCTCTTACGTTCCCCTCATAGTTCATTAGCAAACATCTCCGCTCTTTGTGCATTCAGGATGAGCTGCGGCGTCTCATCTCGGCATTCACCTGCAGGCGATTCTCCGCTCTGCCTCGACATCCATCAGCCTGGAAATGATGAGGGTGTAAGCATTAATGTTTATGTGAGTGGGCTCTCTCTCTCTCTTTCTCTCTTTCTCTCTAATGATGGAGACTGCCTGCGAGCTTTTTAAATAGCTATACTACATGTGCCCTAAGACCTCCCCTGGAGTTAGCTACAGCAGAATGACAATGCTGCATACCTGGGCACAGGGTAGCCTCAGTTTCAGTTTAATGTTTACTCTTTGAGGAGAAGGTCGAAGGAAACGGAAAACATGTTTGAATAAAAGAAGAAGGCAGAAGGTCCAACAGGGTGATCCTGTGCCTTGTTTTCTTTCGCCATTTAAAGCAACGCACATGCGTGTTGCAAATGTGGCCTTTTTAAGCTTTGAATAAAGTGCTTTAAAGTACCAAAGCACTCTAAAACATGATTTTTAAATATCCATTTCCTTTTAGATAATATATTCTGATCGCATGCAAGGGACAAATCATAAATCCATTAGCTCTAATGGACTGCCCCATGTTTTGGTTGTGTGGAATTGACTGGTAGCTAATGGAATGGAATGGAATAGCATTACAAATATGGTTAGCTAGTTAGCTTGTTAAGTGCATTAAAATAGACACATAGGAGCATATAAATTGTTTAAATTATTATATGCGCCCCTGCGTGTAGAGGACAACTCGGCCTTAACCGTTAAAAAAAAGTCAAGTTTGTGTTTGGGCTGCAGTTTCATCTCTTTGTACAAGACATCGTTGTTGTTTCTTGACATGTTTACTCAGGGGTTTCCTCCAAGTACTCCAGTTTCCTCCCCGGGTCCAAAAACATGCATTTCCAAATTGTTCATAATGTGTGAATACAGTATGTGTGTGATTGTGCCCTGCAATGGGTTGGCACCCTGTCCAGGATGTCTCCCGCTCTGTGCCCCGAGTTCCCTGAGATAGACTCACCCATGACCTTGTGTAGGGTAAGTGTTATGGATGAATGGATGTTTGCCTGCGAGGTAACGTATTGCGTATGTTTTCTGCTAGCTGAAGACTTCTATAACGGCTTTTCTATTGCACCGTATTTATCACTTTGTATAAAAAGGTCTGCTTTATTAATGAATGTACTCAAGCCAATGGTCATTTTATTGACCTGTACTACATTTAAAGTGTTTCTTTGTATTTTTATGTTGGTATGTTTAGCTCATTAGATGCACTACTGGGTGCTTTTGTCTTTTCATGACAGATAAAACAAAACAATCAACAAGCTCCAGGGTCTTGGAAACACATAAGACCTTTACTAGATCTCTCCAGAATATTAATTAACCCAGGAGAAAAGGAAAAAAAAAACATCTATGCTATCTTTAGTCTGGCGTGCAATCTATGTATTTGTGGACTTTTGAAAAGATTTGAAATCTTTTCATGTGACAACACTGAAGAAATGACACTTTGCTACAGTGTAAAGTAGTGAGTGTACAGCTTGTGTAACAGTGTAAATTTACTGTCCCCTCAAAATAACTCAACACACAGACATTTATGTCTAAACCACTGGCAACAAAAGTGAGTACACACCTCAGTGAAAATGTCCAAATTGGCCCAAAGTGTCAATATTTTGTGTGGCCACCATTATTTTCCAGCACTGCCTTAACACTCTTGGGCATGGAGTTCACCAGAGCTTCACAGGTTGTCTCTGGAGTCCTCTTCCACTCCTCCATGTTAGAGAATTTGTGCTCCTCCACCTTCCGTTTGAGGATGCCTCACAGATGCTCAGATGCAAGTCTGGAGACATGCTTGGCCAGTCCATCACTTTCACCCTCAGCTTCTTTAGCAAAGCAGTGGTCATCTTGGAGGTGTGTTTGGAGTCATTATCATGCTGGAATACTGCATACTGATCATGCTCTGCTTCAGAATATCACAGTAAAGATAACAAATATTCACAAAAATGTGAGGGGTGTACTGACTTTTGTGGGATACTGTAAATATCAATAAATGTTTTTTGTTTTTTTTATAAGGTGCTGAAACTCTAACCACATCTGACGGGCTTGAAAAGAGGGGAAAAAAACAAACCCTATACAGCCCTTCAACTTGACAAAGAGAAGAAAACAACAAATTACAGCGTTTAAAACTACATTTTACAAACTCATTTTCAGCTCTCGGAAAACAATAGTGTGATGATTAATCAGTGAATTAGACAGGAAATTATTGTCTGGAAGAAAAATGCAGAAGGCAAATAGCAAATTAAATTGTCATCATCTGACCATGTACGTTACTCGATCATAGCCCAATGATCTTTCCAATATTGCAATGTTTTAAAAGATTACGGCATTATTATTCCAATGTTTTCAACATACACCATTTATTTTAGGCGGCAGCGCTTTGGAAGTCACCCTCTCGTATGAGCTATCTTGAACTTTTAGAGTCATCTTTATGTAAATCGAAATACAGTCTCTCCATTACGTCAAGGAGATTCAATTATACGGACATCCAGAATGCTCTTGTTTCACGGACTGAGTCCATTTGGGAATAACTCAGGAGGCAAATTGCCTTTAATGCCTTCTTGCTATGAATACTGCCTTTCATCAACGAGGTCATCCCAAATTTTACTGGGATTTTACATCTTATCCTGTAAAAGAAAGATAAAGCCAGATAGGTTTTTAGTCATAGTGATAAGACTTTGGGAAGCGCATAGTAGTCATTTATATCCTAATGAACACCAGCTGATCTGAGACATCCTTTAGTCTATTTTTGCTCAATCCTGTTCAACATATTTAACATATATTAAGTTTGTATTTATGGTGTATGTAAGGAATAATCATGGGGCATGCACATATAGGAAAATAATCCATGACAGTTTGGTGTGATGCAGCACGAGTTACTGTTATTTTCCTATAACAGCACACCCGGAAGTGTTTTCCATCCATCCATCCATCCTCTACCGCTTACTCCTTTTCAGGGTCACGGGGAACCTGAAGCCTTTCCAGCATCGGGCACAAGGTGGGGTACACCCTGGACAGGGTGCCAGTCCATCGCAGGGCACAATCACATACACACTCACACACCCATTTATACACTACGGACACTTTAGAAACGCCAATCAGCCTACCATGCATGTCTTTGGACTGGGGGAGGAAACCGGAGTACCCAGAGGAAACCCCCGACGCACGGGGAGAACATGCAAACTCCACACGCACGGCCCTGGCGGGACTCGAACCCCCGACCGTGTAGGTGTGAGGCGGACGTGTTAACCACTAAGCCCGGAAATGTTTTATTCGTTTTTTTACCATGTCAATTTGTCAATGATTAAAATGTTTTACTACTTAAAGAGACAAGTCATACTTTTTTATCAGTGAATATTTATATTTAGTGTTGGTTCCTGTTATCATTTACTTAATAGTAGAAAAAAATGCAGCTTCTCATGTTATTGAAAGGTGGAAGGTCATCTGTCCTGAAGCCTATCCTATGGTCAAAAAACTAATTAGATTAAATGTCATAAACTGTTACTGACATTGTTGTGTTAAACATTGGATGTTAAATAAACTTAATAAATAAATAGAATAAAATCTCCTTACCTAACAAGACGATTAAATCTTTTTGTAGATTTAGGTAATGCAAAGGGTCCATGTGTAAATACTGTCCCCTCAGAAAGTACTGGAACAGCAAGGCCAGTTCTATTGATTTCATTATACATTTAAGACATTTGGGTTTGAGATTTAAAAAATAATAATAATAATAATTAAATGAATATGAGATGACAGATCAGAAGTTCAGCTTTTATGTCCTTTTGATCCCAAACATTTTTTCAAGTGATCAAAAAATATTAGAACATGCGACTGATTAAATTGATGAAATTAATTGCTTAAAAAAGTTAATAGCTCTGAATGTCTACTGTTGATTTGAGAAAACAAACAAACAAAAACAACAGTTAGTGATATCACCAAGAACCGTCACAAGCTAGGGGCGAAGAAATATAGTGGTTTGTGAAGCTGAAAACTACTCATGAGCAGTAAGAATTGTAAAGCCAGATTGGAATTCACAAAGAAATACAGAAATGAGCCATATATATTCTGGAACCAAGATTAACCTCTAAAAAAGTTATAGAAAGGCCAAAATGTGGAGAAAGAAAGGATCTGCTCATGATTCAAAACATAGAAGCTCATCAGTCAAGCATGGTGGAGGTAGTGTCATGGCTTGGGCTTACATGGCTGCTTCTGGAACAGCCTCACTAATCTTTATTGATGATGTAACTCATGATGGTAACAGAATAAATTCAAAGTTTACAGAAACCATCTGTCTTCCGATTAACAGAGAAGGCATCCAATCTAATCAGGACGAACTTTACTATACAGCAAGACAATGGCCTAAAAAGCACCGCCAAAACAACATATCTGTTTCTATACTTTCGCTCACTGAAACATTGGGTGGTTTGGCACCAAAGGTGCCATGTTATAAGTTGTTTAACACATCTATATGTAAAATATGAGGAGATGAAAGCTGAAATTCTGATCTATCCTCTTTATCATATTTATCTTTTGATGTCAAACCCAAATGCCTTCAGTGTATAATTGGGGGAAAACGAACTGTTAAAATCCTTTTGGGGTAGACTGTATATTTCTATAAATTTCAATGATTTATATTATTTCAATTGCTGCAATAATGGGAGGAAAAAACACCATCCCAAATAACATGTCCCATCCTCGGATGACTTTTTGGCAAACGTGCCTAGTTGTTTCATAAATCCAGCTGTGATAAGCAGCCGCCAGTTTCATTTCGTCTTTGCTATGAAGCACAGGCTTTAGTATGAAGCTCTTTATTTTTGTGATTATGGCTAGATCAGGTCTTAGCATTCCATTTTACCCAACATCCCATTCATCAGACAGTGTGGTCCATCTGGTATCTCAGATAGGAGGATTGTCCATAGTCTGGTTTCTCAGAACACCGGATACGGATTTTGGGATGCAGTTGAGCTCAACAGAATGATAAATTCCAGGGATTTGTAAAGGGAAATGCTGCAGTTAGAAACCCAGCAGGGAAACACACAGCAACATCTGCTAAGCCGGATCCATCTGGCTCTGGCTCCACTGGCCTGTTTGCAGAGGCTTACAGCAGTCCAAAGGAGGACGAAAACATCATCAATCTGACAAGTTTTCATGAGAAACACCATGAACATCCATCTAATGAACACAAAAAGCTGTTGAAAGGAAGTATCCGGGCCATCATTTGATATGAGGACTGTATCCCAGTCCACTATTGATATAAATCTTCATGTGCAGTTAAGTCTCTTCGCTGGTAAAGTGCACAAACATGACCACCTGTAAAGTCTGAGAGTTTCATGGCACAGCTTCCAGTTTCAGCTTATAAACAAAAGCTTAGTACCCAAAGCTTAAAAGCATCAAGTGGAAAAATAGCTTTATAAAAAGAAGTTTACAAGTATAGCTTTGAAGCTTGAGTTCCAGTAGAACATAATATTCGGTAGGTTTTTATGACATTTGAGGAGCTTCAAAAGAATCTGCTCCAAGAAAATTCTAGAACTGGAAGCAACCAGGGGGAAAAGGGAGGAGGAGGTGTCTTTTTTTATCTGTCAGTTTTGTTACATGTAAAAGTAATTTGGGGGTGATGCTTTGGAGAGAACGCTGAAAGGAGGGGATTGTAAATCACTGACTGTATCTTTCATGCTAAGTGATATACCTTTTAACTTATAGTGTTCTAGATGTGGAGCCAGTAAAATGTTACACCGGACCAAACCGAAGACTTGAAAAAAACTACAGTAGAGATGATCAATGTGTGAAAATTGTAGTTCAGCAACTCCAACATGGCTTCTGTAGTAGATCCTTTGTTACGGCCAATCACATACAGTTATACAATTATTTATCTGAAAGATACTCAAATGGGAAAAAACAATGGGGAGAATGGACCATCGATGGACCAGAAAGTAACTACAACAACATGGCTTGTTTAAAATAAATAAATAAATAAAAAACAGGGGTAGGTGGGTAGGTAGATAAAGGCCAATGCAGTAATTTCGCCAGGACACCGGGGTTATAGCCTAATTCTTGTGTCCTGGGATTTTTCATGACCACATAGAGTCAAGACCTCGGTTTAATGTCTCATCTGAAAGATGCCTGATGAGGTTGGAGAATACATGGTGAGGGATCTGAGACCGTTCCTCCATACAGAATCTCTCCAGATCCTTCACATTTTGAGGTCCACACTGGTGGGCTCTCCTGTTCAGTTCACCCCACAGGTTTTCAGTCAGGGGACTGAGATGGTCATGGCAGGACCATGATTTTGTGGTCAGTAAACCATTTTTGTGTTGATCTTGATGTATGTTTTGGATCGCTGTCCTGCTGGAAGATCCAACCACGGCCCATTTGAAGCTTTCTGGCAGAGGCAGTCAGGTTTTCATTTAATATCTGTAGATATTTGATACATCCAGGATACCATCTATCCTAACAAAATGTCCAGGTCCTCTGCCGGAAAAAACATCTCCAAAACATTAAAGATTCACCACCATATTTATCCATGGGCATGAGGTACTTTTCCATATGGCTACCTCTCTGTGTGTGCTAAAAACCACCTCTATTGTGGTTCCATCTGACCATAGAACCTGATCCAATTTGAATTTCCAGTAGTAGTTATTGGATGAGAGTAGATGCGTTTTTGGACAGGATTTTTTTTAACTGTCCGGTTAGCTCATATTAGCTAGCTGGCTACAGTTTACAGTGAAGATTATGAACATTTTATGAATGTGGTTTTAAAGATCCCTGCAGATAGCTGGCTACAGTTAGAAGTGAAGTTTATGAGCATGGTTTAAAAACTTCTGTCAGAAATCCTTATCTATGCTAGCTTGCTAATACCTTTCTCATTCCTATGTGAAGACTTCCATATGGCCTTTGGGCAATAGCCTACAAAGTCACTGCCTTCGCCTTTCTGCACCAAAATCCAACACACTTGAATTTTAAATTCTGAAATTGAAGCTTCTTCAGCAACTCTGTAACTCTATTACTTACTCAGCAAGCACCACCACTGAGAATTTGTTCTTTTTTTTCCCCTCCACTTTGTCCAGTGAGGAAGTTCCTTCCCTAATAGAATGAAATAGCAGCCAGTGTTTTTGCATCATGCCATGAGTTAGCACAAATAAAGATTTAGAGTGACTCTGTGCTCGCTGCGCACTTTAGTGTTGATTTATGTGCAGAATGGATCTCTCTGACAGCAACACCGGCTCTCCATCTAAAGCCATTAGGAGATGTTAGGAACAGGCCAATCTGCTGGGTCCATGGGGGTCTTGGTGCCCACAAGAAATGAAGACAGAGGACTTTGAAGAGTGTGCTAGAGAACGTAAACCATTGTTGTAGACAGTAAACCATATCACTGACATGAGATATGAGAGAAACTGTGAATGTGGTTCAGGTTTTTGAATAAATTCCCTAGTAAAAAGGTGTATGAAGTAGTGTTTGAGGCCCAGGGTTAACAAGAACACTAGTTATATAGCTTAAAATTTCCAGATTCACTAGTTTGAGTGGAATCATAAAACTACTTTCGATGGCCGAGTGCGTCCTCAGAAATATCTGATGGATGTGTTAACACATCCATTTGTGGTTCTTCCACAAACTGTTGCCACAAAGTTCGAAGCACATAATTGCCTAGAACGTCTTTGTATGCTGGAATCAAGATGCCCAAACCTGTTCCAATACAGTCCACCTGTGCACAAAGTGATCTCCATGAAGACATGGTTTGCTACGGTTGGACTGGAAGAACTGGGGTGGATTGCACAGAGCCCTGACCTCAACCCCACTGAATACAGTACTTTTGGTATGAACTGGATCACGGACTGCACCCCAGGCCTCCTCACCCAACCTCAGTGCCTGACCTCGGCTGTGGCTCAGTTGGTAGAGCGGGTTGTCCACTAATCCACTGACCGTGGGGTTGGCGGTTCGAATCCCGGCCCGGGTGATCCCATCCCGAAGTGTCCTTGGGCAAGACACTGAACCCTAAGTTGCCCCCAATGGCAAGCTAGCACCTTGCATGGCAGCTCTGCTACCATTGGTGTGTGAATGTGCTCTCATTAGTAAGTCGCTTGTAAATGTAAAAATGATATTTCTGTAAAGCTGCTTTGAGACAATGTACCATTGTAAAAAGCGCTATACAAATTGATAATTATTATTATTATTATTACCTCATTAAGGTTTTTGCAGCTGAATGGACACAAAATCCCAAAGCCACCTTCAAAGCTCTAATGGAAAGGCTTCGTGGAAGATGGCCATGATTTTGGAATGGGATGTTCAACAAGCACATATAGATGTGATGTCAGGTGTCCACGTACGTACAGTGCCTTGCGAAAGTATTCGGCCCCCTTGAACTGTTCGACCTTTTGCCACATTTCAGGCCTCAAACATAAAGATATAAAACTGTAATTTTTTGTGAAGAATCAACAACAGGTGGGACACAATCATGAAGTGGAACGAAATTTATTGGATATTTCAAACTTTTTCAACAAAAAAAAAACTGAAAAATTGGGCATGCAAAATTATTCAGCCCCTTTACTTTCAGTGCAGCAAACTCTCTCCGGAAGTTCAGTGAGGATCTCTGAATGATCCAATGTTGACCTAAATGTCTAATGTTGATAAATAGAATCCACCTGTGTGTAATCCAGTCTCCGTATAAATGCACCTGCTCTGTGATAGTCTCAGAGGTCCGTGTAAAGCACAGAGAGCATCATGAAGAACAAGGAACACACCAGGCAGGTCCGAGATACTGTTGTGGAGAAGTTTAAAGCCGGATTTGGATACAGAAAG
>JAFFST010000326.1:0-11448 GCA_022414735.1 Noturus placidus | reverse complement strand
GGTCATCCAGAGTGATCATGGGCCTCTTGGCTGCATCTCTGATCAGTCTTCCGGAGAGAGTTTGCTGCACTGAAAGTAAAGGGGCTGAATAATTTTGCTCGCCCAATTTTTCAGTTTTTTATTTGTTAAAAAAGTTTGAAATATTCAATAAATTTCAATTCCACTTCATGATTGTGTCCCACCTGTTGTTGATTCTTCACAAAAAATTACAGTTTTTATGTTTGAGGCCTGAAATGTGGCAAAAGGTCGAACAGTTCAAGGGTGCCAAATACTTTAGCAAGGCATTGTGTGTGTGTGTATATATATATATTGTATAAAATCTGGTGGTGGTGGGTTAACAGTTAACA
This sequence comes from Noturus placidus, assembly GCA_022414735.1. Taxonomy (NCBI): domain Eukaryota; kingdom Metazoa; phylum Chordata; class Actinopteri; order Siluriformes; family Ictaluridae; genus Noturus; species Noturus placidus. The sequence continues at coordinate 11,101 of JAFFST010000326.1, read as the reverse complement.
GGCTTTGGTTTACTAATTGGAAGGTCGAGGGTTAAAGCCCCAGTGCTGCCACTGTGGGCCCTTAAACCTCTGTGCTGTAATGTACCCGTGACCAATAAAGACCCATTATAAATATTTGAATATGTATCATCCTGAGTTTCAGTAGTATTTTTCACAAAGCATTTTTCTCACAGGCGCCTCTTTCTAATTCATCACTGACTCCATTTCAAAGCACACTCCTCCGTTTTAACATTTCATGACACCTCGATTGAAACTGGAACTGTTTCTGAATTCCAGATGAGGAACTCCATCACCACGCAGAACCGATTAGAATCTGCACAGGATTTAACTGTACCGAATGTGCCATGAAATATAGGCTGTCATGATGCTGATGTGTTTCAATGGACCAGAGAACCTCAACTGACCTTCATCTCATTCTACAGAGAGACCGAGACGGCATATAAGTAAGGACGAGTGGAAGAGGGAATGAGAAAGTGATGGATGTATCACACGGAGAGGAATGTAAGAGGGATAGAAACTTGGTCCTGCAGTAATCATTAAATATAGAATACAGAGAGCTGAGATCAGACACCTTGGCAGCACAATGGCGTAAAAGGATAAGACCGTTTAACGCAATCATCATCCTGAGAAAGACTCTCCGGCTCTCCTCTCTCTATCCACTTCCGCTCTGCAAATTGTCATCTTCGGATTTTACGCTTCAATTTACGTGGAGTCATTTTTGACCAATGGGGCATTAAAGTTTTGACGTTCCAGCTCTTAAATTTCTAAAGTACTGTCTACATTTACAGCTCTGCAAGGGCTACATTTCAAGGTTACAGGAAACAAATGCAAAGTGAGAACTGATTGAATTTGCTAAATAATAACATGCTAATAATGGTCGGTTTGATGAGATGAAATCTGGATGTTTCTCATTAAGCAATCCTTCAATCTCTCCCTCGATGTGTTTGCATGGTTGCATAGTTCACTGTGTCCTCCTAATAAAGGTCAATAATCTGTGAGGTGTATAACTCTCCCTGCCTCTTCTTGCCCTTCTCCATGATAGGAATTGCAGTGGCGTCTCCGCCATCTTTAATCTGTGACGGCCGAAGCTCTGTCATGGTCCCCAATTAAGAGGTTGTCTTCTCCCATCTGGACACTGTCTGAATACAAAAGACTCCAAATAGGCGATGACGACGATTCCGTTTAATCCGAGATCACCTGCGTCTGTCTTTCCTGTATCGTGACTCCGCATGAATCCACGGTGGAAATTGTTGCTACATTTTCATGGCTGTTGAGAATCAATTAAAAGCCGCCTCCATACGAGGGGTATTCGTTTATTTATTTATTTATTTTATTTATTTATTTATTTATTTATTCATTGGAAGAAAATGGAAGATATTCTAATATGTTATCGTTTCCATAGTAACACCTCGTTCACAAGTACGTGTGTTGCCTCCACATCATCTAAGGCTAATAATAAACAATGTAAACAAAGTAAAATTTGTAATAATCGATATGGTGAATTTTTTTGTCTTATTGACTTTTTAGAGAGAGAGAGAGAGAGAGAGAGAGAGAGAGAGAGGATGAGAGAGAGTGGTTGAGAAAGAGAGAGAGAGGTTAAGAGAGGATGAGAGAGAGTGGTTGTGAGAGAGAGAGAGTAAGACATCGACTGTTTATAGCTGGTGTATCATAAGTGAGGACAGGAACTAACTTTAATTGGATATTTCACAACATTAAATGTAACTATATACATAATGTATAAAAAGTATGGCGATACATTTTTAAAAAATGCACGCGGTAGTGAATTACTGTGGTACAGGAGAAATAAAACACTACATGACGTGCTGTTAATAGACAATAATCAGCTTGGGCGTGGCACCTGGGGCATTACACAACACCAACGGTTTGTTATTGTCCTATAACAGAACACCCAATCATATTTGATTCCATTAATCAAATTCATTTACAGTATTGTTTTCCACGTTTGTGAACTTGATTTTGACGTAAAAATTCGCCATCGGTAACCATAAATGACTTACATTATTATACACCTGCAGTGGCGTCTGAGTCTGAGTACCGGACAGAGGAATGGCACAGTGGCAGAGGGCATCCAGGAAGACAGCGAGGTTGAGAAAGGGCTCAAGTGACAGATGGAATTTGAACCTGAAGCTAATGAGATGTGTCTTGTGGCCGGCCCATGCTGTCACTGCTGATGAAAGTAAAGGGTAACAGAAGTGGCTATGGTCCCAACAGGTGCTCTGAATGCTCATTAATATGTGTTCTGAATGCTTGCGGGCACGCTGATGACTTTCAAGGAGACAATTCTGGTGATGGATGGAAAGGAAGGGAAATTACAAAACAATTTTTGCTTGTCAATTGAGGAGATAAGGGAGAAACCGAATAGATTGGTGTTCAAAGGAATTTAATTATAAAGATACCTTAGGGGATATTTAGCGAATTAAACAAAAAGAAGAATATGTCTGAGACCCCGATCAGTCACCTAAAAGGGAAAGGTTTTTATATCATTTCCAAATAAGATCATTTGTGGTGAGTGTGCTAAAGAAAATGTTTTAATAAGCTTCCAGACAGACAGAGAAAGAAAAAAAGGACAATGTGAAAGAACAGTGTGAACAGTCATATTTATATAGAAACCATGGCCATAGATATCATGTCGAAGTAGTTTCACAGAGCTCCAGGCGTGAAACAGTGAAACAGAAGCAAAGGAAACCAGCTTGAGCCAGAAACAGGATAAAAGACAATTTAAGTCTCAAAAAGAGAGCTCATCCTTCTGTGGCGTTTATAGTGTTGGGGTAAAAAAAGAATTCTTGCATTGAGCACATGAATAAGAACTCCCTGTAAGCGCTCACTCTCTGAATCATGTCACTGTCACTGGAGAACCAGACGCTCGGTTTCCCCGACATCATATAGCACTTATTACTGCATTTCTGTACTCAGCATCTCACTTCAATACATAGGTATTTCTCAGAACAGCTTGTAAGACATCTGAGGTTAATGGTGCTAACTTTAAGAACGCTGTTCAGCCGTACACCATTACGAAGACATTTTACACTGCTACAGTCTTATTGTTTTGGTTTTTTTCTTTTCCTAATCCCATTTGAGCTCATACTTCACATCTGATCATACGTGAGTAAATTTTTATTTTTTTTTGGAATAGTAACAGTACTTATCTCAAAGCGGAACTGGTGAAATTGGGCGGATAGATATAGGCATGAGTGCTCAAGTGGCACTCATACGGTAGCAAAAATTTGACAGGATTAATGCATGAATGACATTTTGTTAGGGTTTTTTTTTTTGTATCTTGTAGCAAACCACCTCTGATTGGTGATGTTTTGGGCAGGAACAGTGGTCTGTTGGGTTACATTGTCATATTGAGTGAAAACTGTGATCCAGTTGGCTATGTTTTGGACAGGAACTATGGGCCAAGTGGTTATGTTTTGGGCAGGAATTGTGGTCTGGTTGGTTACAGAGGTGTCTTGGGTAAAAACTGTGGCACACTTGGTTATGTTGGGAGAGAAAGACTGGGGTCTGATTGGTTACATTGGCATATTTGGTCAAAACTGTACTCTGATTGGTTAGATTGTTGGTAGGAACTCTTGTCTGTTTTGCATTCTGGGTGGAAATTCTGGTCCATTTGGTTACATTTTGGGCAGGAACTATAGTCTGATTGGTTACTGTGACATTTTGGATGAAAACTGTGGTCCAATTTTGGTCAGAAAGTTTGGCCTGGCTAGGTACAGCGGTGACGGGCAGAAGCTGTGATCTGACTGTTTACAGAGACTTTTTTTTTAGAGCAACAGCTGTCCGATTGGTTACATTTTGGGCAGGAACTGTGGTCTGATTGGTTACAGGGTCATATTGGGCAGGAACTAGTCTCTAGTTTGTTAGAGGCATTTTGAATGGGAGCTGTGATACAATTGGTGATGGTGATAGGAACTGTTTGGGCAGGAACTGTTCCTCCATTGCTGTTTGTCAAGGTTGCACGTTATTAAGAACTGTTGCAAACCTATCATTACCTGAAAACCCAAACACTCCTATATTTTTGCTCTTGAGTATTCGAGCAGTCGAGTATTCACAAAAAAAAGTACTTTCCTAGTACTAGACGCTATAATGAGAGGACAACACATCCTTAACATACCTGCAACCCTTTCAAAGACACATTGGCAAACTGACTAAAATGATCAAAACATGTGAAAGCCCCCCCCCCATAAATTACATTTATGATTATAAATGTAATTTATAATCATAGCTGCTGAGCGAACAGCAGGGAGCAGAGCCATTCCTGGACACATTCATTAGAAATCCAAAGTAATGCATATTGAATGAATATGAAAACATATTACTCTTTGATTAATACCGAATTTAAAAATAAATAAATAAATAAATAAGGTTCTTTACTTTTCATGCAGAAATCTGAGCTGTGCTTCAAAGCAAGTTGGCAAGAAAACTCGTACCATAATTTCTCATGTATATACAGTACATCATACAGAATCGGAGGCACTGAAATCCATCACACGTACTTTCAAGTACGTAGAAAAGAACTGAAAAGAAAGAACGAGAGAGAGAGAGAGAGAGAGAGAGAAAGGAGTGATGGAGAAAGAAACCGACTTGTATTCGAAGTCTAAGGTCTAATTGTTGTGCTTTCAAAACTTTTGTGCCCAACGTTGTACTGTAGAATGCTTTCATTAGCTGTTTAGCTGACAGTGTTTGGAAATTAATATGTAAATGAGTTTGTAAATTTGTCCGATCAGTGATTGGATTGCATTACTATAGGCATGTATGAATACATCCATCTTAGTTTCTTAATATAAGAATAGGGAATTGATATATTCCTTTGCCAACCCCTTCTTATTTTCGTGCTCAGTATGAATGCGAGTGCTCTTACGGCAGTTTTTAAGTTCTATTATGTATAAATCTGTGTATCCCTGCTGTTATACTTGCGTGCTATTGTGCCTGTCTGTGCTCCGAGGGACAGAATTATAGATCTGTGCCACTGCGCAACTGTTCCATTAACATTCTCCACCATGTGTTCGCTAAGCTTTCGCAGTGTGCTGCAGGGGGAATTTCTCTATCCTTTCTCCATCACTCCTTTCTCTCTCTCTCTCTCTCTCTCTCGTTCTTTCTTTCACAGTCACACTTACTGCTTCATTCCATCTACCTTGCTACCTTGTCACAGTGGGTGCCTCCTTTCAACTCTTCCTCATTTCTCTGCTATGATTTGCCCGTAGGAAGTTTTTTAGAGAGTTCTCTCAATGCAGGATGCCAGTTCACTCAGCCTCACACATCTGTGTTCTGCATTGGTGCGCTAACACTATTCTGAACACCAAACTAAACCTACATTCACAAACAACAGAGGTTATTTACATTATATGGTCTGAGGTATTATATAATGGTCACTAATAGTCGTTCCTGATTTGAGGTAACTGCTGCTCAGCTAACAAAGTGGCGTCTTCAAGACGACTTGCAACTAAATCATATTAGGATGATGGGGTTTTTTTTTTTCAGGATTTTGTTTATGAACAAACATCTTGTGGGAATAATGGAGAGAAATAAAAAGATGGATAATGTTTCATAGTTGGGAAAATAAAACACACAAACTCTCATCATTCTCAAACATCAATGGTTTCTTGCTTCACAATTTTGTTCGGTTAATTGCACAACTTTCCTCCATGACTTAATTTTTTTGTTTGTTGTATTTCTATAAAGGAAATGCGGCGGTTGAGTTGGTAGAGCATGTTGTCCACTAATTCTAGGGTTGGTGGTTCGATTCCCGGCCCACGTGACTTCACGTGTCCTTGAGCAAGATACTGAACCCCAAGTTGCTCCCGATGGCAAGTTAGCGCCTTGCATGGCAGCTCTGCTACCATTGGTGTGTGAGTGTGTGTGTGTGTGTGTGTGTGTTTGTGTGTGTGAGAGAGAGAGAGAATGGGTGAATGAGACACAGTGTAAAGCATTTTGGATAAAAGCGCTATATAAGTGCAGACCATTTACCGGTTAAAGAATACAGGAAACCTGATAGAGATATTCTGCTCCTGGTGCTGCACCCATCGCCCGTTGTACACTTTTCTGGCTACAAGCTTCAGAATCTTGAAGGTTGCATTCTAATTGTCCCGTACATACATCAGCTTCTGACAGGTAAACAAACTTTTGAAGTCCATTCCACAATGAGTTTGTCAGAGCAAGCTATAATCCCTGGATTGAAAAAAAAAAGTTTATGGCATCATGTTTGAAAAGTTTTGTTTAAAGTACTCAGTGGTAGTGTGCAAATAGGCTAACCTTTGCTTGCTGATAAGCCTTGGAAAAAGTCCAAAAGCAATATGAGATAGCTTACCCTTTGTGAAGGTTAGTTTTGAAGGTTAGTCACAAAGTATCAGACTCTCTAGCATAATCTAGAAGTCTAGATTATGAGTGGCAGACACAGGTGTGTCATTGTACTTTGATGCATGACGACAACCCTTTCCACACAGACATCAACAATCCGATCGATGTCTTGTTTGAATAGGTCAAGATTCCAAGCAGGTACAGGTACTTGACTGGAGGCCATGTGATTAAGTTGCTAGTCAAGGATCATTGAAACTGGAATATTCTGCACAGGTGTGAAATTGTTGCACGATACCAAGCCTTTCAACACCACCATCAACAATCCGACTGGAATCTTGCATGCGTAGTGTTAAGATGTTCGCCAGCAGCACAGTTGTGCAGTAGCTAGCATTGCTGCCTCACATCTCCAGGGTCCCTGGTTTGATCCTGAGATTGGTTTGCTATCGGCGTGTTCTCAAGTTCTCTCCCATTTCCTGTCGGATGTCTCTGAGTTCTCCCATTAAAACATGCCAGTAGGTTGACAGGTTACACTAAATTGCCCATAAGTTGTGATTGTATGAATACATGGACGTCTGCATGGTGCCCTGCAAATCCCTGAATTCAGACTATGTGACCACCGTTCACAATAGACCCTCCAAATACAACACAACCCTGACCAGAATAAAGGAAATAAAATACATTTTCCGTAGAAAATAAATGGAAGATGGAATGAAGGCAGATTTAAGGTGCACTTTAACTTTATTACATCAGTGCTATTTATCCCAGCCTACTTTGAATGGCTTCTAGCTGCCGTACTACATCGACTCTGAACGTAGACGTCTAACGTAGCATCGTAGCTAGCGTTTCTCCACTCGCCTTTCTAAATGACCCCCATTCGTTGTTTGAAATAAAAACTACTTGCTGCAGCTAATCAGTTACATTCCCAGAGGGAGCAGGTACACCAGGCATCTTAGACAGCTTCTAAAGGTTAAAGAAAAAAAAAGATATTGCCTGAAAGGACATTCAGTTAGTAGAAATAAGGTGGAAATTAAGGAATATTGGATCCAATCCAGACAACGACATTTTAATATGCACCATTGAACACCAATTGAAAAATCATATTGTTAAAGAGGAGGTTTCACGAGGAGACATGTAGCAGATGCACAGGAACTGTTAATACGTCCGAAACAACTAAAAGTATTAAAGGACACTAGGAAATCGATGCTTGCAGGGAAATTAAAAACATCCAGTCTCAAATAATCAATCCGAATTTGGTCTTGGAGCACGACTACGATGCGCACCTCGACGACAACATCAAATCAACAAACCGGGCGCTTAGTGAACCATGACCCTCCTCGGAACATCATAGCGCACATTAAACGCAGGAAACATTAATTACTAGTGCATTAATTACATAGCGCACATTACTTACTAGCAGGAGAAACTGAAAGAGATTTTCCAGAGAAAGGGAAAAATGCCAATCGGATGTGGAACAGCTGATGTTTTAAATTTTTTCATCAACTGCTGTATTGATTTTTCTCTCATTATGTTTCTATGGTATGGTACACTGGGTCTTTTTTTTTTCAGCGCTGACCTTTATGGCGATGACAGACCTCATGTAGAGCGAGAAGATGTTTATGTTTATGTTTGTGTTTTAAATGCCTTGGAGACCACATTGAGAGAGATTACATCTTACGGCTCTTGTTTTTCTACATCTACTGCACTTTTGAGCAAAAGTTAATACATCAGCAAGGGCAGTGAGATGACCCGGAGCAGGCCACTGAAACGTGCACGGCCTGTCAAAGCCACGTATTAAACAGCACCATGTGCAGCCAGTCTGGTGCTTTCACAGATACTAAAGCGCCAGTGAAAATTGGGGATTAGAAACCAAGAGGAAGATGCACCAGGTGGTATTTTATCAGCGGCTAAATAAATCCAAGAATCCCAACCAGACACACAGACATCGATCAATATTACAAGTTGTTTTGACGGTTTTTCACAGTGATGTTTGTTGGTAAATGAGACCTTTTAGCTGTACTCATGTTCGAAACACGTGAATCAAAGAGGGCTTTGGCCGAATGCACATTATGATGATGTCACATGACGCGTCTTTGCCCAAATCTGTGGAAAAGCTGCAGTAATTGTGAAAAAAATAGAATAAAATTGCACGCTCCTCCTAATGTTTCCGAGTTCGCTTGTTCTTGCATTCAATTGTGTGATCACAAAATCCAGGAAGGACTGATTAGGGCTTGGCAGGCGCTAGTGTTGTATCCTGTACACGTTTTGAATTTACAGCTTCGTATATGATTGAAAATGACCACTGGGGACCTCTTTTAAAGTTCCCATGAAACCAAAATCTGTTTTTTTTTTTTTTATTGGCTCCCGAGGAGCACAACAAAAACAAAGTGTTTTAAAAAACATATCAGGTGAAAACAAGTTCAAATCGCAATAATGCCATATCCTCAAGTGCTAAATTTGCTGTGTTGCTCTAATCTTGATAGCTTGAGTCTTGATAGTTTTATTTTATTTCCTGGTCTTAACACAGTGATATTTTGCTTCTACGCCATGAGTTACCATTTGCTCTCACTGCAATGAAAAAAAAATAATAATAATTAATTAAACTGCACCCAGCACAACACACTCGGACAAAAGTGCTGTCTACACTCTTCTACATACATGATCTCGGAAAACTGCCCACAGTTGGCTAGTGTCACTGTGATTGACATGGGAGAGAGAGTATCCCATCGCTTCCACCCAGACAAGACAGACATTTTTGCTCTCTATGCTCCTGTCCATGGATGACTGTAACATTCAAACTAGTGATCTCTTGATGACAAAGCTCTTCTGTTGCACCCCTCAGGAGCCCCGAAAATAAGCTCTGTATTAGAGCTCACCGACACCAAAGACAGTTAAAGGTGACTTCATTCGCTGTTAAAGTTATCTGGCATGCTAAAAGTCTAAAGTTTTGCAAAATCATCTGAATCTTTGTCATTGGCTACACAGACACATAATTAATCTCAACTGACCACAGTTAGTGCTTCCAATAGCAGGAACATTTGGCCATTATAGATCGTTCTAATGCGTACTGAAGGTCTTTCAATAAGCTTTCCTGCTCCCGAAACCTGATCTATGCTATAATGTCTCCTCTGTGGTAGTCATTTTAACTCAATGACACCGGTCTTCTTTGTCCACAAAGCAGTATTAACCAAGCACAGTCAGAACTTATAATACGTCCGTTATAAACAAAGGCATGGTAAAAGTTAGGATTGTGAAGACTTTTATGGGTATTTATTTATACGGTATGAACATTGGAAAAGCTGGCCATTCGGAGTCTAATCCAAGCATTCAGCAGTTGATATTCTCCCTGGGATTTGAACCTTCCAGATGCTACATAAGTAAAATAAATAAATAAATAAATAAATAAATAAATAAGCAGAGGACATTTTTCCAGTCAAGAACTGTACAGTTTGAGTGAGTCTTTCCTCACTGGAGACTCAGATTCCTGTAGTCTGACAGGAGTGGAAGTTTCGACATGTGTGTTCTGAGATGATTTTCTGCCCATCACAGTTGTAAAGAGTTATTATTTGAATTACTGTACCTCTTGTCAGCTTAATGATAATGATAACGATTTGGTCACGTATACATTACAGCACTGTGAAATTATTTGTTTCACGTATCCCAGCATGCCAGGAAGTCGGTGTCAGAGTGTAGGGTCAGCCATGTTACAGCGCCCCCTGGAGCAGAGAGGGTTAAGGGCCTTGGTCAAGGGCCCAACCATGGCGGCGCCTTCTGACTGCAGAACAGGATTGGGGTTTGTTTGGGGTTATTTTTGGTACATCATTCTGTGTAATCTCTAGAGACTGTTGTGTCTCCAGATCTCCAGAGATCAGCAGGTTCTGAAATACCAGCAACCATGCCACGATCAATGTCGTAGATGCCATTGTTCCCCCATTCTGATGTTTGATCTTGATCTGATCTCCATATGATTTTATGCATTGCACCGATTGGATAATTGCATGACTGAGCAAGTGTTCCTGTTGAAGTGGATAGTCAGTGTAGATGTATAAGGGACCGCTTGGCATTGATAACTTTTTAGCAGGAACATGATTCATTTAGCATATCTCCAGAGAGCAGATATTGCCTTCTGGATTCCCATTTTTATTAATTTAATCTGCATGCGCAAAACATTTACGGGTCGTACAAAGCCGTGCTTTCTCTTCAAGACTGATAGAAAACGCTAGACTGCTAAAACGGGGCTGAATTTAAAGTCGATTTATAAACTGCACGATTATGTCTATTGAATTCAGCACTGACTGCTCGAGCGTGTAATAGATACACAAGCGAATCTTGATTTGATCCCTTATCCATTTTCCATGCAAGCAGTTCTTGATCTAGTTATTATCTCAGAGGGTCAATTTTTCGATTCAGACGTTTAATTTAAAAAAAAAAAAAAAATGAAATGCAGTACTCTGGGGGAAAAAAAAGTTCTTTAACATGAAATTGGCTCAAGGCACAAAGTTGTAAGTATTTCCACTGGGTAAAGTGAAATTATGAATGAAAATTGAAAACTAAAACACATACACCCACACACAAGGGGGGAAAAGTATTTGATCCCCTGCTGATTTCGTACGTTTGCTCACTAACAAAGAAATGATCAGTCAATAATTTTAATGGTAGGTTTATTTGAACAGTGAGAGACAGAAGAACAACAAAAAAATCCAGAAAAAAAGCATGCCAAAAATGTTATAAATTGATTTGCATTTTAATGAGGGAAATAAGTATTTGACCCCTCTGCAAAACATGA
>JAFFST010000323.1:6451-26885 GCA_022414735.1 Noturus placidus | reverse complement strand
ACATATATATGTGTACACCCCTCACATTTGTGTAAATATTTGATGATACCTTTTCATGTGACAACACTGAAGAAATGACACTTTGCTACAATGTAAAGTAGTGAGTGTACAGCTTGTGTAACAGTGTAAATTTACTGTCCCCTCAAAATAACTCAACACACAGCCATTAATGTCTAAAGCACTGGAAACAAAAGTGAGTACACCCCTAAGTCAAAATGTCCAAATTGGGCCAAATTAGCCATTTTCCCTTCCCGGTGTGGAGGAATGGGGAGCAGGTGTGTTAAATTTGTTGTCATTGCTCTCACACTCCCTCATACTGGTAACTGGAAGTTCAACATGGCACTTCATGGCAAAGAACTCTCTGAGGATCTGAAAAAAAAAAAGAATTGTTGCTCTACATAAAGATGGCCTAGACTATAAGGAGATTGCCAAGACCTGCAGCACGGTGGCCAAGACCATACAGCGGTTTAACAGGACAGGTTCCACTCAGAACAGACCTCGCCATGGTCACATCCAGAGGTTGTCTTTGGGAAATAGACGTATGAGTGCTGCCAGCATTTCTTCAGAGGTTGAAGGGGTGGGGGTCAGCCTGTTAGTGCTCAGACCATACGCCGCACACTGCATGAAATTGGTCTGCATGGCTGTCATCCCAGAAGGAAGCCTCTTCTAAAGATGATGCACAAGAAAACCCGCAAGCAGTTTGCTGAAGACAAGCAGACTAAGGACATGGATTACTGGAATCATGTCCTGTGATCTGATGAGACCAAGATAAACTTATTTGTCATTTCTTCAGTGTTGTTACATGAAAAGATATAATCAAATATTTACAAAAATGTGAGGGGTGTACTCACTTTTGTGAAAATACAGTATATACAATTGAATCAAGTGTTTCTGAGATGAAAAAAAAGAAGCATAAACAAACATTCAAACAAACAAAAACAAACAAACTAACTTTTTCTAACTTTTCTGGTATTCCCTCCTAGCTGTATTTGATCCAAGTTTTTATACTCACACCACAGAGTGAGAGTTCAGGCAACTTCTCCCTCCCTCCAGTTATCCTGCACGTCATTATCTGCTCATTTTGCAGGATCTTCCTGACAAAGCCACAATGCTATTATTGATTTGTCCTCTCAATTAAATAAAGCGTCGCTATTTCCCCTCTCTCTGTTAATACCTAGAGACCCCCCACCTGACACAACATCCATTCGGCTGCTAGCGAATGAATTATCAGTCGACATGGATAATGAATTCGTCCTGCATTGCAAAAATAACTATAATTGCCAAGCGCATGCAGGAGGAAATGGGAAAATGATATTAACGTGCGTTTGCTAGGTGAATTATCCATTCGTTCTAGTTAATACGAACTGTCATTAAAAGCGGCAATAAACCCGCACACACATTTTGCGTGCTTATTTATCTCACAGGGAATTCAAAGTTGCATTTAGCACATTTTGCCAATCTGATTACTTATCACATTACAATACTCTTGCATGTTAAAATTCAAATGGCATGCTTCCCAATGGGTGCTAATTTGCATATTTATCATCTAAGCTTCCTCAATAGGGTTGGGAAGTAATCAGGAAAAGTATGTATTTCCTCCTGATCGCATCATTTTCCACATCAGTCATAGCTTAGGATCCCATTTAAACTTTCTGAAAATTCAGTTTTGCAGCATGTAAAAAAGTTATGAATATGCACCCCCCTCCCCTCTCTCCCATGCACACGCATACACATGCATATGTAATGATGTAAATGAGGTGAGGATTTTAAAATAAAGCATATATCAGCTTAAATGTGGAGCTGCAGTTAAACCACCTCAAGGAACGCCTGTACTTCTGGGTGTCCAAATTTGCAAACTTATGTCAAAAATAAACCACAGGGCTTTCAGCACTGGTCTCCATGGAGATAAGCCTGGAGAGAAAGATAGCTGGAAAGAGGGGAGGCCTGTGTCTCTCTCCACACAGTTCGTTGTTATCAAAATGACAATCCTGTGGGTGAAATGAAATCCGAATGAGTGGGTTCCACTCGCGCAGAGGTTACCGCTCTTCACGTCTGCACAGGAATTATGGGCCAGCCAGCTGCCTGCGGCGCCCAGTTTTAGTTGTGACCCCAGACACGGCCTCTCCCAACGGCAGACAAATTTTTAGTGCCACTACTTTCCAGACCCCCTTTCAGAAAAACCCAGCCTCTGGCAACCCCACACACAAGAATCCAGTCATATGGTCCAGTCATGGACCAGTCACTATCCTTAACTGGGAATAAAATTGAACATTTACTCTGACCGAAGTGTTAAAGTAAATCTTTTGTAACAAGATTAAAAGATTTTAAGTCATGTTAAATTTTACGTGTGCTGGAAGGCAGCTTTGCTCTTACAGTAATTATAAAGTAAAGCAGTGGACCCTGAAAGGAATATTTAGCATATGTATACAATAAAGGACTTATTAGAAAAAAAGTTTTTGCCACCCTTGAGAGCACAGTGTATCCATTTCAAGATCTATTAACCCCTTGAACTCACAGGACCCACTGGGGAATCCAGATTTACACTCTCCTAACTACATCCTTTTTCTAATACAAAAAAAAAGCTTTATAATAAATATCAGAATCTGTGAATATTGGAATCTGTAAGATTTGCAGTGTATCACCACACCTTGAGATAAATTTATCCAAGACTGAGGATTGATACAAAGTATTACAAAAACAAAACTAAACATGTTAGAGTTGCCACAGCTTGACTAGTTTCCCTCAGCCTTGCATCTCTCAGTGATATATCTAGTTTATGTAAAAGGTATCCTTCTCTTTCTAAACATATTCTACATATTTGTGCATGACATACTCCATCTAAACAATATTGGTATATGTATAAAGCGAAAGCATGACAGATAACTCATCTCATATATATTCATAAAGTCATATCACACCATGTCGAACACACTACTCTAAAAAAAATATACAGTGAGATAGAAGGAAGAAAAAAGGCAACAAGAACCAGGGAACAATCAATCAGAAGGCAATTCGCTAGCGGCTGCATATGCATCAGATCATGTCTTATGTCTTCAAGGATTTTCAGAGCGAATCGTAAAACAAAACTCCATTACCTCCTGCCAGAACATGCAAATGAATCCCACCATGGGGTGAGAGGGAATTAAAGAGCCTTCTCTAATCAATGACAAGCCAAGATGAAACCATCCCATCCATTCTCTTTCCTTCATCAACAAAGGAATGCTGCTCACCTCTTCATTTTGTGGCCACAGTTCTGCAACAGGGCAACGCTTACACACATGTACGTGCACGGTCTATGCGCATACTGTGGTTACACAAGTCTGATCTGGCAAAATGGTGTGTGAAGATAGCTAGTAGAGGCTCCTGACTGGGACAGCATGCGTCCCACTGCCCTCTTCCCCTGTCATGTTGCTCTATTACAGGTGTCAAGGTGTTTCTGAATAGTGTCAGATATGTTTGTGGATGGGTGTGTTGCAAGGAGGGCAGGAAGGCTGGTTGCCATACACACACACACAGATGCACAGGGCTGTGTAAATGACAGGCTGGGCCTGAGGATGTGTGTTGGCTGCTTGCTCGGGCTCGAGTTCCTGCCTGCCTCTCCTCTCTGCTCCTCTCTGCTCAACCCGCCTCCTGCCGCCAGCCTGGTACAGCCTGCAGGTAAGGAGTCTGTGGCGCCATATGGAGCGAGGAAAATTAACAACGAGGAGAAAATCTCCACAGCAGCAGGAGGCCGCTACCCTCTCTCTTCTCTCTTCTCTCCCCCAAACAAAATTCAAAGATGTAGAGAGGGAAAGAGGGAGAGGATAGTGGGGGTGATAAAATTAATGGGGTTCAACACTTTAACACAACACCGCCGGCAATATTTGAACAGAATGGCAAGAAAAAAAAAACAAAAAACGAGAGATTTCCCCTTACTGTTCGGTCATATTGTGGTATTATAAATCAGACCCTGGCTTAAGTATTTTACGCCCCTGTTTTATAAATGTACATTAACCCCATTTGCCCCCCTTTCCCTCAGGAAGATAGTCCTGCACGAGACTGGATCATGCTGAGGGAGATTCCATTGTCCCCGGTGCGTCCTCGCGTTCGATGCCATCATGAACGAGAGGTCCCCCATGGAGCCTCTCCTGGCCTGGGTCATTGATTACAAAGAGCCTCCTGGTTTTTGTCTGACAGATGCGAATCTATGCTATTTAATTTGGAGCGTTCCCCTCAAAGGGACACCATTAGCCCCTCCAATAGGAGCACAAATAGGATTCCATTAACAACTAGTGTTTCAGTGGAGCCGGGAAATGTGGCGAAGAACTTCACGGCATGTTTCAGGAAGGGAAGGGGTAGGCCTTTTGCATAGGAAACGCATCAAGTGTGTTCAGTAATAAAACATCCCCCCCTGACCAAATGTGTCACTTGCTGACACTTGCCCAGGCTATGAGCTTGCATACAGTCTCTGCAACATGCCAGTGTCAAGCGTGTCCTTGTGTGCCATCAGAGGAGGGTGGGGTTAGTAGTTAAAATGTTAATAAGTGCAATACAGTTTTAATTTAACAGCCCTCTGCATTTCCAATCAGATCAGTGGCTGTGACTAAATGAGAAAAAGAAAATTCAAGTCCTAGTCTTGCTCCCTCTATGACACAGCAGCAAAGACAAAAAGAAGGTCGGTGGTGTACGAGTCCTTCCTTTTGTCTTTGACATTGTTTCTAATGCTATCATATTCATATGTCAAAATCTCTTGATCGCCACACCAGCGCTATAGTTTTGTCACAAACGTTTCCTTCTTTTCCAAATACATCTCTTTATCAACTACAGTCTGTAAACTTCAACTGAACACAAAGTCACAGAGGAATTATGTATCAAAACATTGCATAAATGCGAACATAGCAGTACCAGATCACAAGCATACATTCAGAGCAATTTCCTGCCGCAATAAAACAATAAAGTAATGAATGACCCACTGTGTCACAGCTAAATGATAAGCTGTGGTGTGTAATTCAGTGAGTAGGTGTGGCAGTTGATAAAGAGATGAAGAGCTCCGTACGGAACAAGAGAGACAGGATGAGGAGACATGGACATGGAGAGCCTCTTCACTACATGCTTATCAGCAGCGAAGCCTGTCTCTGTGCAGTCACGCAATAAAACTGTGCATAAATTACTTTATGTAATCATACAATGTAGATTAGCATGATAATGGCAGCATTAATAGTTGCCGGGAAGCAGGGAGTGACAGCACTCAGACATGCCGAGGGCGTGAGCACACGCACACACACATGCACACACGCATATGCACACACACACACACACACACACACACACACACTTACACTTCAACTGGGAATAGTCAGTCACACAGGCCTCAGTTCCATCAGCCAGGCGATGACAGGACGAGGAGCGTCTGCTCATCATGTGCCTTTAGGCTACAGTGTTATTTTACCACATCCAGCAGCCACAGGCCTCAGGAGAGTAGGTGGTAATGGGAGCTAGTCTACAAACATTGTTTATACATTCAGACAAGGGAGGAGGTATACTTCTTATTTATTCAATCATTTTATTGCACTCAAGCAATCCTTTGAAAAGGTTCACCCTGATCAAGTTTTATTTTCAGGTAATGGCAAATCATAAATAAATACAAAAAAAGTTAAGAACACATCTAGCCACCAGGTAACTACGTGGTGCTGTAGTTCTGTGATAACACTGACCACAATCTGCAATGCACTGTGTGTTCTGACACCGGTCTATCATAGCCAGCCTGAACTTTTTTTTTAGCAATTTGTGCTACGGTAGCTCTTCTGTGGGATCGGACCAGACGGGCTAGCCTTCGCTCCCACGCGCACCTATGAGGCTTGGGCGCTCATAGCCATGACCCTGTCACTGTTTCACGGGTTGTCCTTCCTTGGAACACTTTTGGTAGGTACTAATCACTGCATACCGGAAACAGCCCACAAGACCTGCCTTTTTGGAGCTGCTCTGACCCAGTCGTCTAGCCATCACAATCTGGCCCTTGTCAAAGTCCCTCAGAGCCTTACGCGTTCCCATTTTTCTTGCTTCCAACACATCAATATTGAGAACTGACTGTTCACTTACTGCCTAATATACACTGGTGCCTGAAAGAATTAGAATTTTCTATATTTCTGCATTAATATGTCCTAAAACCTCTTTCAGATATTCACACTAGAGAACCCAGTTAAACAATTGAGACAAAAATATTATACTTGGTCTAATAAATGATATAATTTTACATATCTGTGAGTGGCAAAAGTATGTGAACCTTTGCTTTAAGTATCTGCAGTCTGGGATGTTGGTGGGTTTCCTCACATGAACTGCTTGCTTCAGGTCCTTCCATAACATTTCTATTGGATTAAGGTCAGGACTTTGACTTGGCCATCCCAAAACATTAACTTTACTTTTCTTTAACCATTCTTTATTAGATTGAATTGTGTGCTTAGGGTCATTGTCTTGCTGCATGACTCCACTTTCTCTTGAGATACTGTTCAATCTGAACCTCTACTCTAATTTCACCTTCAAAATAAACTGCTAATCCTAGGGGTTCACATACTTTTGGCACTCACAGACATGTAAAATATGATCATTTACGTTAATAAATAAATGACCAAGTATACTATTTTTATCCAGACTCAGCAAAGTATTTCAATGGACTAACACAGGTACAAAATAACCTGTATCAGAGCTGATAAAGGTATGTAAAACTAGATTCTAAATCATTCTAAACATGATCCAGATCTTCTGTTCTTGTTTATTCAATCATTTTCAATCATCTTCAGCCATATTCAAGTCATTTAGCAGCTCACTGGACCAAAAACTAGCAACAGTGCTAAAGCCATTAAACCAGAAAGGGGAGTTTTCACAGCCTGTCATAAATTCAGTTTTATTTACCCTCTCTGGTCTGATTAGGGAAATGACAACATAAAAAAGTTGACTATGAAACCAAAAGCCATGTCTTGGTTTAATCTCCTAATGGTAGTCCACCAGAGGAACAGCTGAGCTAAGTGTGGGCTTTGAACTGGTTTCAGTGCTTCTCTACCCAACTACACATCTAAAAGTGCTGCCTCCATTAGTTAATCACTCCTGCCTTGATCCTGAGCAGACCCACTAGAAGCCGTTTTCAAGCGCACAGCATATCAAAGCTGTCATAAGCATATGACACTTCATGGGTGGTAATATTGTGTATGTCCTGTTTAATTCCATAAAGCCCCAGCAGGTGAACTGGGGAATCAAACACTGTGAAAATTCGTGGAGAACATCACAAATCAGGCTTACACACCAAAGGGAGTCTCTATATCCTGTGGCTTATTCTGTATCAAGACGACATCTATTTTATTAACCCCTGATCAAGCGGTATCTGCAGCCACATGCGTCACAGGGAATCAAAGTGAACATGAGGTCTGGGAGTAGAATGGTTCAATCAGAAACATGTCAGGCTATACAATCAAGACTCAATGTTCTGGCAGAATTTTTCATCAATGACTGCCAATGTTATCTATATTATTTCCCAGACCATCAATAAATGCCAGAAAAGAGGGACGCAGGGCATTTTGTCAAGTGTCCATATGTTAAGCCCTTACCTTAACATATGGAGAATCAATAATTGTAATCAGGAGAACAGAGCAGCCATATTAAAGCACTCTTTGACTGCAGTAATTATCATGTACCTGTGTGTAAGAGCACCTGTGTGCACACGCCACATACACAGGACCATTTACACACCCATGCTAAGGAAAGACAATAAGTGTACTCTCCAGGGCCTGCTCTGTTGAAATGCAAGCCCTGCTGACCTACTGACAGCCAGTGATGAGGAGATGTTTCCATTCAAACCGGGAAGCGCAGGGTCAGCATCACTGTAGCGCTCTGAGAAAGGGGCGATGAAAATTAATTAAAGTTTGTGCGTGTGGTGAATAACGGGTGGCTCTTGTGACCAACTCCTCCCTACACAAACAGCCCCCTGTACACCCTTGCTATTGTGCACTTGCCCCATGCTTGCCCAGCCGTTGCCAGCATAGCACTGAAACCGCTCTCCTGTTTGTATGGTAATTACAACATGGACAGTTTTGTGATGGGAAACAATTGGCGGGCGGCTATGAGGGACAAAGAGTGCAATGACGGTATGAAGGTCTTAATGACTGCAGGACCGATGGGACCTAAGAAGCTGGAGTGATGAATAAGAGAAGTAAGTCTCAGAGGTGGTTGGGGGGGCGGGGGGGGGGGGGAATGAACAGCTACGTGGAAACATGCTGCTGCATACTGTAAACGCATTCAGCCAACGTGTACTAGTTTACTGATGAACATGTTTTGGTTTCAGGTTAAAGCTCTTGTCTATGCAAAGTGAACCACACTGGTTGTAGATTAGCATACAATAACAACTCTCGGCAATATAAATTTATAATAGCTTACAGCTACGAGTTATAATTCCTCCAGTTATCATCAGTATTAACTGACAGCGGCAAAGAATGGCAAAAGTATCACAAAAAGACCATCTGTATACCAGAGTACTCCTGCCCTGACAAAGTGCAGAAAGGCTCCACAGAGGCAGTTTAGATGCATCTCAGAAAATGGGCGACTATTAAGTCAGTGTCAGGAGCCACGGGGGACTAAATGATCTCAGCATCTCTCAGTGTTAACTACTCACATTCCCCCCCGGTCCCCCACTCATTAAAAGCGTGCAGCATCCACCCATGGAGCTTTTTACACACACTCACTGACCAACAGAACATCTAATAGCTCTTTACAGAGATGCGCCCCAGCCCAGGGGTGTGAATGGATGGATGCCGGTGGATTTATGGAGCACTTTCAAGAGAGCAAGTGCTCAGCTTGCATCGACTGTTCTCCCACTTCAAAGCCTAGCAGCACTGGCAAATATAATCTATCAAAGAAAAATAGATTTACAAATGCAAAAACAACAGAAAGCCATATCAGCTCATACTACAACTATAAGAAGCAGAAGACTGACACGCTTTATGGCCTTAATGCCTTATACTCCTGGCAAACATTTTTGTGAATATCTGCAACTAGATTTTGTTGTGTACCACATCACTCTAACCTTGTTTTATTGACTGCATATTAAATTGTACCAATTTTACAAAGTGTTTTTATTCAACACAGCACAGGAGGATATCATAGATAATATCTGTGTTAGGTTTAAAGAGGTAGCTTTAAGCCACAGATATTATGTTGCTCCTTGTTTGGGGAAGTTGGTTTGGAAGTTGTGTGGGGAAGTTGACCCGCAGCTGCCTTCCCTTGCACACACACACCAAGACGGGCTTTGTAAGACACACCACCCTGCTTAATAATTCAGCTGACACTAAACAGGGCCATCTAGTTTCGACCTTATGTCCTCTCAGAGCCTATAGATGAAATAAAGTCAACTTCATTAAACTCAGCTTGCATACATGTGAACTTATATGTAAAATACATAAAAAATATTACACATAAAAACAACAGATAATGTTAGGGTGAGTTACAAAGTAAAATGCAGTGCTATCTTGCCCCAAAGTGTTTGTGCGCAGTGGAAGATAAACTGAGCACAGTGACCGACCACAAATTGAGTGCAGATTGAGCAGTGTGTGCACACAGTGCAACAGCAATTGAGACAGACCTGCATGTTCCAAACAAGTGCAACAAATTCACACATTTGTGCAAAATATGTTCGGAGAAATTTCAGATCACACACTCCCAATTCTCCAGTCTGTCCAACATGGACAAACTGACCATCCTCTAAGGAGAAATGAAGGAGCTTTTGCACAAAAGCTTGTACAGGATATGGCCAAAAGTATGTGGACACCTGATCATCATATTCATGTCTGCTTTTTGAACATCCCATGTCAGATTTCCTCTCTTTGCTGTTATAATAACCTCCACTCGTCTGGGAAGCCTTTCCACTCGATTTTGGAATACGACTGTTGGGATTTGCCCATTCAGAACCCAAGAGCATTAGTGCTGTTGGGCAAAGAGGTCTGGGGTGCAGTTGACATTCCAGTTCATCCCAAAGGTGTTCAGTGGGGTTGAGATCAGGGCTCTGTGTAGGCTACTTGTGTTCTCTCACCCCAACCTTGGAAAACATGGACCTTACTTTATGCACAGAAACATTATCCTCCTGGTATAGGTTTGGGCCCCTTAATTTCAGAGAAGAGAAATCCTTTACAATTGTGTGCTACCAACATTGTGGCAATAGTTTGGGGAAGGCAAACATAAAGGTGTGATGGTCAGGTGTCCATAAACCTTTGGCCATATAGTATATCTGCCTGCCACAGTATGAGGGACAGTGAGTCACCCACCTAAACACACACACACACACACACACACACACACACACACACACACACACACACACACACACACACAAAAGCATGTTTTTGTGATCTCCCTGATAATAGTTTACTTCTCTATGTTTGTTTGTTTATTATTATTATTGTGACCATTAATAATATTAATATCTGTTCTCTATTCTCCATTACCTGGTATGGATTCTGATAATAATAATTATCAATTATTAACAATTAATAACAGATCTTTTTCTATGATGCTTTGGTAAGAGAGAGAGAGAGAGAGAGAGAGAGAGAAGACATGTGAGTCATTATAGGGTTAAAACAGTACCATTGCTGATTGATGAACTCTGCACCAAAGGTTAAATGGTTCAATTACTGAATCAGATTTGTGTTTTCAATTTACCAATTAGGGATAGGTTACAATTGCTCCCCCAAACACAGCCATTCATCACCACCTGCCTGTGTATTAGTCACTTCACTGAGGGCACGGTGACCATCACCTGCCACTAGAGCCACTCACATGTACTCATACACTTTCATAGTGGACCTTTTTTTTATTATTGCACTCTTACTGGCTCCTCTTGACACTGAAATCGCTCAAGTGGATACTTCACCTAATACACGTTTTTCTTCTGATATTCCTGTCTCAACCTAGACTTTTCATGTATTGCTATGAAACAGATTTTCCAGAGCTGTGGAAACTTAATAGCAAGCAATACTCGAAAACCAGACCATTGCATGAACGCCACTTCTATACTGCAGTCATCTGTACTAGTACAGTATTATATGAACAAAATAACTATTTCAGACTTCATCATGGACATCATGAGACATTCCACAATGAGGAAAACTGACCAAAACAAACCAACCGAGATCCATGAGCCGAGAATTGTCTGAGCGCATGCAGCAGGCGGTAAATACAACAGCCGCAGCAGTAACTAAGCATCACGCTTCAGAGATGCTCAGATAAGCGCTGGTCGGGTGTTAGCTGGGCCAGCTCGGGTCTATGAGCAAGTTACATCGGCCCATTCTCAGAATGGTGCAGCCTCATCCTCCTGTCAGCGCCTGAGTAGCCTCAATGATAGCATTACACAAGGCCCTGTTGAGGTTTGGGTTACAGCCCGATTAAAATAGAAGACCTGATTATTTAATTATGACACCAACTCTTTCAGACTCAGCGGTTAGGTTACTGAGAGAGGAACACAGAGACTGGGGATGCAAGGAAGTTTCAGCTTAATGGCCACGTTGATATTTTTCTTGTTTAATCTCTTGAGAATGGGGTGGGGATTGATGTTGACATTTGTCACATTTGATACTGGTAGCACTATAGCTAAAACACCAAATATAACAACAGTTTACACTGTAATACACAGGGCCACATACACTAACAGTGTAAAAGTCTCCCAGTGAGACCCATACTTAAGACAAAGGTGTCCAGACATGCACTTTAAAAGTGTCTCAACACATTAATTCATCCTAAAAATCTCTTTGGACTCAACTCAGACAGCTGATGCTGATGTTTAATGGTCCATCTGTACTTTAGAGATTTGAATTTACAAGCCGTAGAAATGTAAATTGCTCTTATCAAATTCAGCCACTTTTTAAATGTATTTTTTTTATGTCACTGAACAGACAACATGAGATGTCCTCTTCCTACACCCCTCACGCTGCTTGCTGCATTACCAGCATCTACCCAAGGGCCCTTTTTGCTCCTCTTAGTGTTGATGGCTTACTTCTCCTCAGAGTCACAATCAATACCTGTTAAGCAAGACTTTCATTTCTTAATTAAGTAGGGAAGAAGATATTAATTTTGAGGCATAGGGTACCTTATGGTGCTTGGCATTTGATGGTGATTATCCTGCTCCCTGTACACTAGCGGAAAGGTAATTAGACTTCTGCTAGCACAAGATGTTTTCAGAGCCATAATGATACAGGCTTTAAGCAAATAATAGAGGTTCTGGCTGTATTTATATGGCACATTCATTGAGGCACTGTGCTGAATGTGCTGAATTTTTTGCGAGGTCATGCTCATTGCTCTGCCAAATATTTGACACAAATTTAGCACCATTTGGAATGCAGTTCTGAATCGTATTAAGCAGACGGCTTTTTTTTTTCCCCTCCGGAAGGTACAGGAGCAATTGTATTGATGGGGGTGAGAGAGCACAGAAACAATTTTGTTGAATATTCATTCCTGCCTTGGTCATGCTAAATAGAGGCATACAAAAAGATGCAGCACCAGAAGACTCTGTTTCATACAAAGAACCTGACCCAAGGTTAGTTCAACATACATGTACTAGCCTTGGCTAGTGAATGGGAAGTAAGTAGGTTCAGTTTAACTGACAGCTCATTCCTCCCCTGGCTCAGCTGACCTGCGCTACAGTGCGCCCATGTCCTGCTCCCTCCTGTCTCTTACTTACACTCCAGTCTGGCCTGTAATGAAAGCTTGGACATGCACTATTCATGGCCCTCTCTAAAAGACCACACACAAAATCTGGATGGCTGTGGAAAGAGACAGAGATCGGCACACCATCTGAGTAAGATACAGGCCGACCTCAGATATCAATTCAGCTTATGGCACTCAGGTCAGCTCAGTGCCTCCATTAAAGCTTACTTTGTGGCGGTCATACACCAGCCGGATAGTAAGTTTGCAATTGTCAGTCACACTTAAAATAAGGAGGAACAAAATATTTTGTTTAGCACTTTACCTTTCATGCTAGTCTTACTAGTCAAGCTTTGATTACAGTAAGAAAAAATGATTAAATCGACACATTAAAGCGTGGAAGAACTTCCCTTTCTGAAAAAGCTAGACTAGGAATGTGAGAGAGAGAAAAAAGAGAGAGAGAGAAAGAGAGAGAGAGAGAGAGAGAGAGAAAGAGAGAGAGAGAGAGAGAGAGAGAGTATGATTGTTAATCATAATTAATATAAACCATCCACCTGAAATCGAAAACATATTTTGTCCTGATCCTGTTCTCTTTTCTATAGTCCACTTTCCACTCTTAATGCTGCTACTTAACCAATTTCCTCTCCATAAGAACAAGAAGAAGAGTTTGTTTGTGAGAGGACAACATCACATTTAGAGAGGCTCTGTAAATGTGAGGTGGTTATCCCTCACTGCCATAAAGAGAGAAATGGAGCTCCTATGGATTTTCTGCAAGCTTCAATTGAGTGCGAAGTTGTTTGGCTTGAAGTATTGACTTTCGCAGTGTGCCGGAACACAGAGTAGTCAGGTGCTTTTGCTCAGCTCCAATTATACTGTCATAAAAAACAAGAATTAATGAGGTATTCTGCCTATAAAATATTAAAAGGTTAGTGGAAAAAAAGCAGAGATACAGCCCATGTATAAGGCTGTATAAAAATGAATGGTCATTAGCCATAACCAAAGCCCTTTGCTTGAGACTTAACAAGGTTGTTTATTAATATGTTCTCATATTCTGATATTCTGCATGCTAGTAATCGATAATAGCAATAAGCATGAAGTGCTTTTGTAAGCTCGGATCTCCAGGCTCTTAAATGTAAGCAGGTGGTTTAGGGGAATGCGGACAGTGGATCTTGTTGATAGAAAAGCAGAGCTTACATAGACTACAGATGTATTCACTGGCAAACAGGTCTAGCTCTCAATCTCAAAATCAATATGCATTCTACTGGCTTAACATCAGACACAAAACGATAAATACTTCTGATTCACTGCTACAATAATAGACCAAAAGACTGACAGGGGAGAATGCACACAGAAACACAGTGTGTGTGTGTGTGTGTGTGTGTGTGTGTGTGTGTGTGTGTGTGTCTGTACACATGCAGAGGGTCATCTCAAGTTCAGTGGAACAAAGAAAGAAATCAATATGATATTTGTGGTTCAATTTCGTGAAGTACATAGAAACATGAACAGGATGGAAGAATAGACCAAACGTCATAGCTCATAAGATTTGTAGGACAAGGTACAGAACTATGTATTAAAGAAAGAAAGATAATAAATCATCTAGCACATGTCACTGTAAAAATGTAAAAAGATGCACAAAAGCATTAGTGAATCGGTGTATACTTTGAATTTTTGTATGCTTAAGCAAAACTCATAGTGCCAAATAAACTCTTAATCAGCCCTTGTGAGAGGCAGCGGTACGGTCAGCAGAAGCTTGTGACAGCGTGAAGGTCACTGTATATAAACTGTGGAGCCGAGGGAAAAGAAATAAAATGTAATTAGAACTATTTTGCTACTATTAACTTTTAGACAGAATCACAGCACTGCAGAGATGGAAACACAGAAGCAATTCCATTTAGCTTCAGTAGAGTGAACATCCAGTGAGCAAGAAAAAAACAAAAACTAGTGAAAAAGAGTGTATTGTTCATCTAACAACACACACACACACACACGGCTGCCTCTGAATATCTATCATCACATAATCTACAAACATGCCAATGCTTTGGAAGCAACACTAACTTTGTTAAAAATTTACATAAAATAATCTTAGATTTTTTCACAAGATGACAAACATGAAGTCTAAATGACTTGATCTGATTCTTCAATTCTTTTATTTTTATTAAGCCATACTGCCAATCACATTCAGATGTCCCTGGTCGATTTACTTAATGCGTATGTTAATGTATATTAAATGAGGAACTTGTACAGAATTAAACACTGCGTATAATTTAATTGCGTATAATGTGCACAATGTAAAGGACTTTTGCAAATTCTACATTAGAATACGTATTACTGCAAACCGAAAGATGTCACATATAACCAATAGATATATTGGTTGTTGGCATATTGACTTAATTTTAAAATACTTTTGAAAACCATTTGCTTTCTTCCATACTGTACCTTTGGCTTGTCTTGTATATCCATAAATCTCTTTGGTTTGCATGAGAGTAGGAAGTTATTTGGCTGTCTATCGATAGCTGATTTTAGCAGAGCACAATCTCTTCTGTCTCAGACTGACTGGGGGTGATATGAAGTCAATATCTGCTGTCAGACTTCATTTTGGCAACAGATGCAGGACAGAGTGTAGCTAGGAACAGCGACTGCACACCGCAACCACTTCATTTATTCTCCGTGCCAGAACACATGAAGTAATGTGACAATGCAGTTCTGTTCAATACTGTCAGTGTGTTTAGTAAAGAAAGGGCATATTCTGGCTTAAAGTATCATATGCAGGAGCAATGCACATCTCCGATCAGTCTAGATAAAGAACTCTGGCCTTGGCAGCTTCGGAGGGGAAGTGAAGAGCGCATGAGAGAGAAATCAATAAGGAACCAGTCATTTAGAAGGCCACATGTGTGTCACAGTCAATTGGAGTTAATAGGCCTGGGCTTGTCTTCACACTGAGGCTGACCAGGTCTCTCCTCTCCTTCTCGAATCACCTCCCTGAGACAGCTTAATACATACTGGCAGACTGACTGCCTAATGCCATATCATCCTGAGCCAACTAATAAAGCTGCATGAATAATAGGCCTGGATTAACATGGTGAGTGCTAACAGAAAGAGTTTGCATTTCAGCTTAAGAATGCATGCTTGGCTGCAAACAGAAGAGCACAATCATTCCAGCAATTGCTCCACAGGCAATTAGAAGGCAACGTTTGCATTTATGCTTGACACTAGAACTATAAATAGTAGCAGTGACATTTATTCTCTTAGTTTTAATGTAATCGTAGCCAGTTGAGCCTTAATCTCCGAATGCTGTGCGAGTAATTTCTAGGAAAGAACTGTGATTTTCGACCTGCTGTGTAACAACTGAATTTCACTTCAGTGGAGATTGGCCAAGCAGAAGATAGATGGGAAAAAATGAGCTAGTTAATTGGGGTCTCTGGGTCATATTGTGTGGTCCAGTTACACATTCTCCCCTCATTAACATCCATTAAGACCTCATTTAAAGGAATCAAATTTTTTAATTGATTCTGATTTAATTAATTTGTAATTAAAGAGGACCTCTGGAGAAGTTTTACAATTGAACAACTCTGCTGTAGAATTACATTTATGGAATGTGCAAAGAAAGAAGTACAAATGCATATATTATAGGCTTGCTGTGATAGTCGGTGTTACTGGTGTTACACAGTGTTCGGCAGCACACCGATTACATCACTTGCCCATCGCGGCACCGCCCCCACTGCCGTTTAACTTTATTATAGTAATACAAATCATTTAGTTCAGTTAGAGAATACAATTAAATGCTACAATTAAAAACCGAACGCGTCTGCTCAATTCAGCATGACCCGATTGAGTCAGAGTCGCAGCACAGATCAGCACGATTTAGAGAGTGAGGCAAGCTGACTGACAACACGATGGCATAAGATTAGGTTTATGTTTAATGTCAGCAAGTTTGTCACTGTACTGTTTTGTAGTTGTTGTGTTTTTCATTAAGAATAATATTGAACCCACCATTCAAGCAACTACTGCCCCCAAATCGCGGCTAATTCGAACGCCAAAGTGAAATACGCACAGCTGCATGGGCATTCATGTGTGAGGGGGAAACACCCTGCCCTGCCAGTGATACTGGTATTACCAATGTTGTCAAGTATTGATTAACCGGTGGGAAAATTTCCCCACTGTCACATCCCTTATTTATTATAAATAAGTTTCTATTGTCTTGGCCTGACTAAAAGAGACACTGTACCAAGAAATGAGAGAAAGCTAAGAGAACGCTAACAATGTATTTACAGTTACATTTATATAGCGCTTTTCAAGACAATCAAAATGCTTTACAGCCATTAGTGACAGAACGCCCATCACACACCAGCTATTAGTGGAGAGCAAAGAATGATGCAGCCAATTCAGAGATAATATAATTAATTAATCAATTTGTATAGCGCTTTTTACAATGGACATTGTCTCAAAGCAGCTTTACAGAAATATCATTTTTACATTTTTTTTTTACAAGCGACTTACAAATGAGACACACTCACACACCAATGGTAGCTGAGCTGCATGCAAGGTGCTAGCTTGCCATTGGGGGCAACTTAGGGTTCAGTGTCTTGCCCAAGGACACTTCGGCATGGGATCACCCGGGCCGGGATTCGAACCGCCAACCCCACGGTTAGCGGATTAGTGGACAACCCGCTCTACCGACTGAGCCACAGCCGCCCCAATATATGATGTGAAATAATATACAGAATTATGAAACAAAGGGCTATTTCTAAGATATAACATACCACAATAGTTTTAACATTGTACAAAAATACACATTTTGGCTCCAATCCGATTTGGAATTAAATTCTTGGACATTTCTATAATTATTATATAATTCTACAGAATAATTGTGAATTGGAATTTCACTCTAGTAAATCCCTTGTTAGCACCAACAACCTTTTCATCACAAGTGAAAATAACTGTAATACTGCCCCTCAAATACACCATACACACACACACACACACACACACACACACACACACACACACACACAGAGAAAAACAAATCTCCTATCTCATCCAACATCATCTGGTGAGGCACAGAATTCCATACATTTCTAATGGAACACAAAAGTGTCTAACAGAAGAATGGGATATGTGAAGTACTGGCTCCAATTGACATTTCAATAAGTAGAACACAACGTTAGCGATCCGTTCCCAACTTTCCTGAAACAATTATTGAGATGGTAGCTCTAGGCCATGTGTGTTCAGGCTCCCCGGAGCCTCGGTGGCTGGAACAGTAATTGACTAAATTGTAGAACACATCGGGGCCATTTACTGTACAAATGTGCTGAAAATGAATCGTTTAAAAAGAAATGAGGGTGACTCTCAAATTAGCAGGGAAAATGATTGAGATGTGGCTCAGGGAATTAGAAAACATGATTTAGAGGTCTGCTGAAGCTGCTGTGTGTGTGTGTGACTGTGGGTGTGTGTGTGTGTGCGTGTGTGTGTGTGTGTGTGTGTGTGTGTGTGTGTGTGTGAGAGAGAGAGTGGTCCACAGTTTTATACATGTCTCTGACTTGTAGTTAAACTCGAGGACACACATACACACGATGACACAGGCGAACACATTTATACAGCACTACGAGAGGAAGTTAACGCACAGCTAACGCATATTTTTACAAATTAAAACTATATGGAACACTTTAACACAAACAGTTATACATTTGACCTTGAAGATCTTAGGGAGAGACGTCTACTTCAAACATAAAAACAGCTAATACAGTAGAAATAGAATACAGTGTTTCAAAAGTAGAACAAACCTTTCCTGCAAGCCAAGTACGGCCAAAACATTTCACAGTAAAACACAGCAGCAACAACAAAGGGCAGAGTCACAGATCACAGGACGCAGGTCCAAGATTGGCTTTAATATTAAGTGCTGCGAGGTGTTAGAGAGAGTGATCTTAGCTACACGTTACAGGGTGTACCCATTTCCTAAGTACAATTCCAATAAATTACACAGGCTGGGAAAAAAGGCTTGACAGATTTGATTGATTGTTCTGCAGCCACTGTGTTGATTTTTGCCTGTTGTGTCTTTTTTCCCCCTTTTGCACCTCCCAGCAGTCTTTCTCTCTTAATCGTCCCTTACAGTCCCCCACCAATTGACAGCAGCTTCTAAACTCCTGCTCAGTGGCCCATGGAGCTATGTTTGATTAAAGAATGTATGATGATGAACCACCAAAGGATTTTGAGATGCTTGTCAGTTGGGACCTCACCACCATGCAGTGATTATACTTAGGTGATCCGTGGAAATACACGGTGGGATGCATGAACACATGTCATGTCAAATTCGTATATATATATATATATATATATATATATATATATAAATCCATACGTTATATTACGCATCATGTTCTTTATTATGTGGACTACAGTATGGGAGATCAATTGCATTCTGTACTGACCTAAAGCGATGTACAGGACGTTACATTGGAAAACCCGAGTGCGCAAAACGTTCCCCGCTTGGTCTATCTACGTCGCAGCCACTGGCTATTTGAAAGCAAGGTCCAGGTAATCTTTCTTTAATGGGAAATTTGCTGCATATTGATCTGCACTTTGCAATGCCTGCCAGCCGCACTCCAATCACACAAGCTGTCAGACCCATTACAGGGATCTCTGCCAGCCTCAGCCTGAGATGTCATAGGATGCTGCATTCCCACCATCAACACACGTGTCTTCTTAATGATGCAGTACAGTACAGTAGAGTACACAGACTCAGGGTACATCTCACATATGCTCTAGAAGAGATGTGTGTGTGTGTGTGGGTGTGTGTGGACAAGAAGTCTAACTCTTGGCCACCGACAAAGCTGTGGTCCACTGGCTATGGCCATTATGCGCTACGATTTGCTATTACAATTGTGGCCCATTTCCAGCCCATTTCGTCCACTGCACAAATAACACAAAAGACCATTTTCAGTTCAATATCCAACTGAGACTCCAAAAAAGACTCCAACCGAATAATCACAGAGGTGAAACTGTAACTATTATACAGGTACCTTTGGGATATCCCTGCACTACAGGGGTGTCGGAAACCATCACAGTGCTGAGTTTCTGCAGGGCAAAAGTGTGCACTTGGGCTTGGGTTCCGACATCTGTTTTTAATTACTCAATTAGCCCAATCACTTACTACTGCCGACATTAACATTTTTCTAAACATTAAATTTTAGTAGGAAATTGCCACGTTCATGCCGTCCTCGAACATTTCCTAATTCAGGGCAGGAAGTTAAGCATTAACTATAACACTAAGCAATGAATTATAACAAGTCAATACATTAAAGTTTGTTAACATCCATTGAAACTAAATATCTGAATCTCTTATACTTCCCGATGTTCATCATTTAGCCATTTTGATATACTGTATGTTATTATAACACTTCTCTGGGGTTTCACAGAAAGCTATGAAAATGGTATTTACAAAATACTGTATGTGTAAATCATTCATTCATTCTTCTTCAGTAATCACAGTATTCTGGTCAGGGTCATGGTTGACCCAGCATTTACACTGAGAAAACTGGGTGTGTGGAGGGAATACACCCTGAATGGGACGCCCGTCCACCACAGGATGTATTAGTCAATCATCTATATGATTATTCTGATAGCACATGAATTCAGTTCACATGGATAATATCACAAGTGGTTACTTGGCTCACTGAGCTAATTGAAATATGGGATGATCTACTGCTGCAACTGTACCTAATTAGTTAGTCATCCACGAGATCCTTTAAGCAAACATCAAAAAATAAAAAAAATAAAAATAAGC
>JAFFST010000321.1:7596-28071 GCA_022414735.1 Noturus placidus | reverse complement strand
AAGTGTGACAAACATGCAAAGGAACAGGAAATGAGGAAGGGGGCAAACACTTTTTCACACCACTGTATATATAAGAAGACACACAAATGGAACTGATAGCAGGTTTCTTCTAATTCTGTTAATTTCATTCTCTGAGTGTATTTACATATGATGTACTCTATATATCAAATGTTTGTGGACACCCATATGACCATGACACCCATATGTGCTTGAACATCCCATTCCAGATTTTGAATAACCTCTACTCTACTGGGAAGGCTTTTCATTAGATTTTGGAGTGTGGCTTTGGGGATTTGCTATTTCAGCCACAAGAACATTAATCAGGCTGTATACTGATGTTAAGGTAAGGAGGCCTGGGGGTCAGTTGGCATTCTAAAAGGTAATCTTAATATTTGAGTTTGGGGAAGACCCACACATGGGTGTGATAGTCAGGTGTCCACAAACCTTTGGCCATATAGTGTAGGTTGTAGATATTTTAAATAGTGTCTGATTTTACCTTTCTATGCTTTAGTTTGTTATTACCTTGATGATGGTCAAAATTAGGGCAATACATTAATGAAAGTTCTAGCATAAGTATTTTTATCATTTATTTTAGCAACAGTTAAATTCAGTTCAATTACATTTTATTTGTATAGCATTTTTAATAATGGACATTGTCCCAAAATAGAAATATATAAATTCAGGATATATATTTAAATGTATGAATTTATCCCTAATGAGCAATCCAGAGGCGATAATGGTAAGGAAAAGCTCCCTGAGACGATATGAGGAAGAAACCTTGAGAGGAACCAGACAACAGTGAATTTAAATGATATGCCTGCCAGAAGTTTCTTTCCTTTTTTTTTATTCCTTAAAAGTGTAAGTCATAATAATTTCAGTAAAAATGAATATTAAAAAAACAAAGTATAAAAAGGCATCAGAAATCTCACCAACCAAACTGTGAGGTTCAGTCCAGAGTCTGCCATTCAACTGGCTGGTATGAGACACTCTCTCAGAACAAGGAAGTGTTGCAGGTGCTACTCATAGTCCCTCTGACCAACAATCACAAATAACTGCTGTCAGGCCTCCTTCTTATTGTGAACCATGTTTGAGCTGGCCCCGCATTTTAGAAGCATTTTCATAACCATAATCTTATCTACATGGTTTATGGTGTCACTTTTTTTTATCCATATCTACAAAATAAAAGTTTACCAGAAAAGCTATTTGTCTTTTAATCTAATATTTACTTACTGATTGTTCACTTCACTCTGACATTAACATAATCAGTTCAACTTGGCTCCTATATCTGTCTTATCCCTCCAGATGTGGGATCAGTTACCACACCCAGAATGGCATTTCACTTAGTACTATTCTTTGGAATGATATTATATCCTCTGCTCTAACTAAGGTAAATGAGTACAATTATATATAGAAAAATGAAGATTGCTGAAGTATGAAACCATTAGCAATGAGTGCTTCCCAGAGGGAACTGCTGAATAAAATGAATACGGTAATTGCAGAAGGGGATTGGAAAGCTTTTGAGTGAGCAGAGTTGAGTTATATAGTCATCGATCACTGGAAGACAGTGTGGTATGTTGGACACTGCTGAGACTTCATGTATTTGAGGGCATACTTGAGTTCCTTGCTCTTTTTGTCCCACTTATGAATAGACATGAGCAGTAGCTGTTGGTCCACCTTACGGCCCATGATGAGGAAGCTGCTCCCAAGGTTGTCGAGTTGGGAACACGGGCAGTTTGCTCCATTCTTGATGTACAGCGTCAGCTTCTTCAGGTCTTTTTTACGAAGGATACCCATCTTGAGAACCTTCTTCTTCTTCTGAGCTGCGATAAGCTTGCGGTCACCTTTCTCCTTCTTCACTTCTTTGATTTTCATTTTAAGTGCTAGAGGAGAAATGAAAGGATTAAATCTTTTAAAAACAAACTACTTTCACTCAGTGACAAAGAACAATATCAACATGTCATGTCAGTGGAAATGTGTGTGTGTGTGTGTGTGTGTGTGTGTGTGTGTGTGTGTGTGTGTGTGTGTGTGTGTTTGTTTGTGTGTATGTACATGCTGTTATTCTCTCTTTATACATTTGTGGGAGATCCCCTCATTCCTTTTAGGGCTCCCACTGTCATACTGGATTCATTCTTTTGTACTCTCTCAAGCAGCAAGACGTTTCTCCACAACCATACAGGAACATCCTGGGCTATCTCATTCAGTAGAATAGTTTACACCTCCCCAGAGGAGCATCATTTAACTATGGATGGCATTAATTGCATTCACCCGGGACAGGACCGAGAGACGAATGGAAAGTTTCAAAGACAGATGTTAAACACTCCTACAGTGGCCCAAGCACTTCCCCACCTCATTCACTGATCTTCTACAGAACCTGAGCTACTACTTACATAAGCATGAAGGAAAATGTATTGTCTATGACAGTCATGAAGGCTTATGTACCAGAAAATTAACTGTAGGCTTAATGCTACTTTTTACAGGAAGGAAAATATGCATTTTTTAATGCATATGTAATTTGTAAAACAAACGAAAAAAAAAAATCCTGTTTGTCCTACTTGTTTGTTCTTAATATAAGTCTTATATTAAAGTCTTACATTGCTGTATTAAAATGATGAATGAAGTGGTGGAAACATTTTAATAAAGTGAATCCTGCTTATGTGAGAAATTTTAAAAATAATTTACCAATGAACAATAAATTCATAATGAATTTACAGGATTAAACATACAGATACATAATACAGTCCAGTTCGTAAGACCAAATCTACTATCCAAAATTAATTCATCTTTAGCAACCATTTTATCTTGGTCTTTGTAAGAGTGTGTCTGAATTCTATTCCAGGAACACTTGGTGGGACGTGGACATACACCAGAATAGACCAGTGATGGGATGCCAGTCTATTGCAGGGCACCATGCACCAAATTCACATCTAGGGGCAATCAATTCAAGTATGTTTTTTTTTTTTGGAGGTAGAGGTAACAAAGGAATCCAGAGGAAGCCCATGTAAACACAAGAAGATGCACATGCACAGAAACTCCACACTGGCAGTAACCCGATCTCAGGATCGAACCACGGAGCCTGGAGATGTGTTCATGTATATTGAATAACGCATCTAAGTGTTTAATTGTTTCTTAACAAGAATACATTAAAAAGTATTTTACAGATTTTTTTGTGAAATTCTTGTATGAAATAGAAATATATCTGAACCTAAAATAATTATTTCAAATGAGACTGATTGTCACGATTCCCCCTGGGAACAGTGCGCATGCGCACTACATTTGCTCGTCTCTGTAGCGGACTTCACTGACATTTCCTAACACGTGGACGTTTGTTTACATCAGGTCTCCTCCCCGTGTCTTTCATTGATGACGTGAACACATGTCTGTATCGGTATCAGCTGTTTTGCATTTCCCCTGCTAATTGAACAGGTTTATATAACGCGTGCCGTGCTGCACACGGCGCGGAACATTGTTTAGGACTGCATGTATGAAGGACTAGTAAACCTCTTTGCGTACACATCATAGTAAACCATCGTCATAGCCTTAGCTTTAGCTCTAGCCTTTAGCCTTTAGTCTTTAACCTTTAGCCATAGCCTGAGCCCGTTCGTATTGGTTTCTCCGCTAAGCAATTCCTAGTCGTTGTTTATGTCCTACGTTTCATGTTTAGTGTATCGACCTAGTTTTCTGTGACAACGACCTCGTCTTCTGTTTAGCACTGCTTCTACTCTGTTCGCTAATCGCCTGACCTTCGCCTGTTTATGGATTACCCCTGTTTAGATTACGATTTGCATGATATTGCCTGCCTCTCTATTCATAAAAACTGTTCATATTGTGGTTGCGTCCAGCCTCCTTCTCCTCCGTCACGAAGACGTGACAGAATGTTCCGCCTCGACATGGACGCAGCAAGTGGACCAGAGAGACAGACTAACGCGCCTAACATGGAATTAGCGAGAGCACCCGAGTTTTTTGGTTGGGACTTTCCCACGTGGGAGGATTATTGTGCTTGGCAGCGCCAACAGGACAAGGCAGAGCAGGAGAGGCGCCACATCGAATCCGCGTTAGCATTGCTACAGCGGCAAGCAGAGCAGCGGGAGGAGTTGCGGCAGCTCGGGCTAGGAGCCACGCGGATGTACGCGGCGCTCAATGAGCGCATCACCCAGGGACTGGAGGAGCTCGAGGGTATGCTAGCATGACACAAACAGAAACAACTGAGTGTGCCCACGCCTAAGAGCCCCGTTTCGTCCCTGTACGTGCCCGTGTTGGAGAGCCCCGTTTCACACATGTCCGAGATCCCCGTTGTACACGTGCCCGTGCCCAAGATCCCCGTTTCACACGTGCCCGTGCCCGAGATCCCTGTTTCACACGTGCCTGTGCCTGAGATCCCTGTTTCACACGTGCCTGTGCCTGAGATCCCCGTTTCACACGTGCCTGTGCCCGAGATCCCCGTTTCACATGTGCCCATGCTCGAGAGCCCTGTTTCACACGTGCCCGTGCCCGAGAGCCCCGTTTCACACGTGCCTGAGAGCCCCGTTTCACACGTGCTCGAGAGCCCCGTTTCCCACGTGTCCATGTCGGAGGGCCCTGTTTCCCACGTGTCCATGCCTGAAGGCCCCATCTCGTCCCCGTCCAGGCCGCAAAGCCAAGGCATGTCCACGTCCAGGCCGCAGAGCCAAGGCACGTCCACGAGCCAAGGGGCATCCACAAACCAAGTTACGTCCAAGAACCTAGTCATGCCTCGCGCCCATGAGCCCCATGTCACGTCCCGCGCCCATGAGCCCCATGTCACATCCTGCGCCCATAAACCCCATGTCACGTTCCGCGCTCATGAGCCCCAGGTCACGTCCCGCGTTCTCGAGTCCCAGGTCAGGCCCCGCGCCCTCGAGCCCCAGGTCACATTTCATGCCCATGAGCCCCATGTCACGTCCATGTCTACGAGCCGAGTTTCATCCATGGGCCAAGCTGTGTCCGAGAGCCAAGTCGCATCCGAGAGCCAAGTCGCATCCCATGTTACGCATCAGGCCCTTCAGCTCCAGCCGGGAGCTAACCTGGCAGCCTCCGGCACGATAAGGACCGAGGGGGAGGTCTTAGCCCTGCAGGAGGCGGAGGAGCCATCTTGCACCGCAGCCTATGCCGCACTGTTTCCCTCCTCAGCGAAGGCGGCGTCCTGCGCTACAGAGACGCTGGAGCTCCTGTGGGAGGTAAGCCCAATAACCTCTGCTCCTCTGTGTCCAGGCAATGCGGTGATCCAACCCGGGGCTAACAGGGCAGCCTCAAGCGCTACAGAGACCGAGGGGGAGGTCTCAGACCCTCAGGAAGCGGACGAGCCGCCCTGCGTTCCCGTGCCACGGCAAGCGGCGTACTGCGTACCCGAGCCATGGCACGCAGATTCCTGCATTCCCGAGCCATGGCAGGTGGAGTCCTGCATTCCCGAACCACGGCAGGCGGAGTCCTGCGTTCCCGAGCCACGGCAGGCGGAATCCTGCATTCCCGAGCCACGGCAGGCGGAGTCCTGCATTCCCGAGCCTCTGTGGGAGGCGCCCTGCATTCCCGAGCCTCTGTGGGAGGCGCCCTGCGTTCCCGAGCCTCTGTGGGAGGTGGCATCCTGTGTTCTTGAGCCACCTGCTGCCCGGCAAAACCCGCCTCAGTTCCTGGAGCAGCAAGGGGACATTCTGCCCAGGGGCCCGGGACCACCAAAGGGGGGGTTGTGTTTCATGGCACTCTGGGAGTAGCACCTTTTGGGGGGGGGTTCTGTCACGATTCCCCCTGGTAGCAGTGCACATGCGCACTACATTTGCTCGTCTCTGTAGCGGACTTCACTGACATTTCCTAACATGTGAACTTTTGTTTACGTCAGGTCTCCTCCCCGTGTCTTTCATTGATGACGTGAACACATGTCCGTATCGGTATCAGCTGTTTTGCATTTCCCCCCTCTAATTGAACAGGTTTATATAACACGCGCCGTGCTGCACTCGGCGCGGAACATTGTTTAGGACTGCATGTATGAAGGACTAGTAAACCTCTTTGTGTACACATCATAGTAAACCATTGTCTTAGCCTTAGCCTTAGCTTTAGCCTTAGCTTTAGCTCTAGCCTTTAGCCTTTAACCTTTAGCCATTGATCACTTTAGACACTGATCAACCACTCAGTGATAAATGTATGTTTAGTAAAACTTACAATATTGTTTATAGTACTTATCTTAATGAAAAAACATGCATACATATACCATAGCATATATTCTGTTATTGGTAGTGGATTAAGTTATTCAGATCCCACTTGATCCTCAGTGCCAGTAGAGGTTTAAGTGGCTTCACCTTGACAAAGACAGATCTCTAGCGTTCTCCTCACTGAGCTATGGCAACAGCATAAACAGCATTAGTTTGACAGTAACATTTCGTCCAGAAACATCAGACAAAAGTATTGTGGATATGTAACAAAAAAAATGAACAAAAACTAATTAATCAAAAAATGTGTATGAAAAAAAAAAAAAAAAAAAACAGTGCAGGACCAGCTAGATGGCACAATAACCAAGGATCATATTAAACACTAACAAAATAAGGGCTTCTGCTATCTCATAGAGTTATGATGCATTTTGAAGTAGGTTACAATCCAGAGATTAACTGTACATAAGCTTTAATTTTAATACTTGCCCATGAGCTATAATACTCTGTGAGTATGAGCAAGCCTGGGAAATATTGTGATGACAAGCTGAACTTATGTTTTAAACAAGAGCAGGTCTAAATTGTGACTGGTTGGTCTGGTGGAGTGGGTTGATGAATGCAGGTAGGGAGAGGTATTCACTCTGAGCAGAAACAGATCGTATTTTTTTTTTCTTTGCAACAATATAGCAGATGTACTAATGCACAAAATCTTGTTTAAATGAGCTCTGTTAGCATCTAAAAACAGTACATTGGTGTTTTGTCGAATAGCTTACTCATCTAAAGTTTAAAACTGCAATTTTTCTGTAGAATTCAGCCAGAAAATCTTTTCAAAAAGGAATTCATTGTAAAGAATTCTTCAGGGATTTTCTGTGAATAATGCTAACATTCTATTACCTACTAACCACAGATGTATTATAGCTCCAGTAGAGACATGTCTTTGCTGATCTATTTGATTTGAGGTAAGTGAAAAAACTGTAAATTGAAGGACCCCCCCCCTCCCCCCCGCTCTCCTCCAACCCAGTTCATGTGAATTACTACAAAAAACCACTAAGATAGTGACCGTGAGCAAGTGACTAATGTAGTACATGAATCTGTGTATATTTATACTTGAGTCATTTTGGGTAATCTGACTGATACATGCTACATTACAGATAGTCATTTATCAGTTCTGGGTTCTAACACATGACACTGACAGTTGTAATGTACTGTATTTCCTAGTAATCAGAAAATATAAGAAAACTCACCATCAGCAAGAATTGTAATCCAGATTTTTACATACAATATTTTATAAATGAGAGTGTAAAAAAAAAGCTAGTACCATAGAGGATTTCAGACAAATCCCACACAGCTAATCTCTCATAATTTGTGAATCATGCATTTCAGTTCGAATTCTGTGAGGGAATTTAGGATTCGAAAAGTGAATTTCTATTCAGTTTACCTTTTTGTTATTGAGTTGGACAAATTCATAACAGCTTTTTTGACCTGAAAACACTAGTTTTATTTTTATCTACATGAATGTCTTTGGCAATCTTTAATTGTTGTAAGCCCTGGAAATGTTCTCGGCCTGAGATTTACAGTACACTAAACATCACCTTCACTGGTCTCTTTCATAAATTTTTCTTGACCATGAAAAGCTGCATCTCACTCGGAGTAGTGTGAAAATTGTAGAAGTATTGAAAGGGTTCGGTTTGAGTCACATAATTAGGCTCAAACATACAAAAATAAAACAGGACAGTAAAAATGTTGTTCATTGGCTAGTTAAGACAGTCGAACAAGTCCTTTTAGTAATGGCCTTCATAGTAATAATTGTGCAGGCACTCTATTAAGTACAGAACCTCTGATGTAGTGAATGTTATTTCCTTGTGGTAACTGGAAGCAACCCTACACAAAAAGATTTTTTTAATAACATCCACGTGAATCAAATAGACCATACAGTTATGAAACATAATACACATTTATGTGCAGACCACCAAGGAAATATATCAAAATAACAGTGAATGCATGTTAAATGGTATTATGAAACATGAAAATATAAACAAAGAATTATTAATTAGGCTTACTTTGAAATAAGTGATCAACTAGGACATTTGCTTGTGAGCAGTCACAAATATGTATTCAATATGACTGCTGTCTGTCCAAATGTCTGCAATAAAGGAACAGTCAATCCTCCGACTCAACACATTGGTGCAAGTAATTTGTCATACTTAAACGTGATTATATACAAAAGTAGGTGGCTACATCCAAGTGAAACAAACTGTACAGCCAAAAACAGCTGACAGAATGAAGCTACTTCATGGCCTTTACTTTATAAAGGCTTTTCTGAACTTTTCTTTAGCCAACTCTGAACAGAGAAATACAGTTCTTAGATATCCACCGTTAATAGGTCAGTACCAGACATTCTGGAAGCTCAGAAAAACTTTAGAGACCTTCAGCCAGTATAGAGGAGAGATTTTGGATCTTGCACATCGTGGAACACAGAGTTACATAGTATTTTAAAATTATTAATAGCCATCCATCTATCCATTTTCTGTACCGCTTATCTCACACAGGGTCAAGGGAGCTTGAGGCATGAGGCGGGGGACACCCTGGACAGGATGCCAACCCATTGCAGGGCACAGTTGCACACACACTCACACACCCATCCACACACACTACGTACAATTTAGAGATGTCTATCAGCCTATAACGCATATCTTTGGACTGGGGGAGAAAACCAGAGTACGCATAGGAAACCCCAAAAGCATGTGGAGAATAGGTGAAGGCAGGAATTGAACCCTCTGCACCATAGGTGCGAGGCAAATATACTAACCACTAAGCCACTGTGTTATTATATTGTATATTATTATATTTTTCACTACTTTCACATCCAATAATACCAACAGTATTACAATTCTGACTAGTTTTCCGGCATAACAGAAAGCACCTGTCTCATGAATGCTCGTGAATCACACAGCATGTGTTTCTCATTTTGGAGAAATTAGTTGAGCAGGTAAACAACTCAGCATTTTGCTGAACAGTGTCTTCAAAACAGAATTCAAATACTAAGGATTTTTACAATAGCATGGGATGGAACAATGTGCCTACATTTTTCATTTTGTTATTGATGTTAAGGATAGGGTTCCATTTAATAGCCACTAGCTCTAATTAACAATTATGCCAATGGAAGGACCTCACAAGGATTGCTGTGTGTGTGTGTGTGTGTGTGTGTGTGTGTGTGTGTGTGTGTGTGTGTGTGCGTGCATGTGTGCGTGCGTGTGTGTGTGTGTGTGTGTGTGTGTGTGTGTAGCACTGTTAGATTCTTACTTACCGAAGTCACTGGCACAGAAGTGCTCCATTACTGTGTCAGCTTTCAGTTCATTGTCACAGGGTGGACATGCTTTTGAAGCTGGCAAGAGAAAATGAGAAAATACAGATGATTTGACAGATTGACTATTTTCTAAATGATATGACAGTCCTACTTTTTTTTTGTTTTTGATAAAGACAGTAGGTTCATGTCCCTCATGCAGGCCAGACACAATATTTGGCCTTGTATTATTCAGCTGCAGGGAAATGTGGGTCTGCAGTCAGGTTCACAGACGCACTGACCACTTTGTAAACACTTTGTGAGTTTCGTCTTGTCAGATGCTATTTTCTGCGGTGAGGATACACAGAAGAGGTGTCTGGTGCAATGTTTGGCTTGCAATTGAGGTGGTGAAAATGTTTGAATTTAGATATGTGCATATTTTCAGTGTACAGGCATGGAAAAAATACTTCAGAAAAATGCACTTTCCTGATTTTTTTTTTTAAGCAACTACTGAGTGACAGCTGAAGTCATATGTTTCTCCTCTGGTGGCTCCAGTAACAAGAACAAATCTGACAAATGCAAGAATGGAGACAATTGTATTTGCTAAATCTCAGTTTATGGAAAAGATTATATTTATGCCCTTTAAACCATAGGTCGAATGTATAATGTATCATTTGTGCTAAGACTTTTTACAGACATAGAGACTGTTGTGTTTTCACAGCAATCCTTGTGTGTGTATGTGCATTCTAATGGGGTCTCATTTTGTGCAGAGAGACAGGGAGGCATGTAAAGCGCACCACTGCTGCTCTCAAAAAAAAGGCTAAAGGCCAGGACTAATAGTGCTTAATCCATTGCTTTCAGAATAATAATGAGAGGGAATGTTTCAGGCAAATGGATGTTTGATTTCAGACAATTCTGCAAAAATGAGTGGGCCAAAATTCCTCCAGGATGCTGTAAAAATCCTCATTGCACGTTATCGCAAACGCTTGGTTGCAGTTGTTGCTGCTAAGGGTGGCCCAACCAGTTATTAGGTTTAGGGGGGCAATCACTTTTTCACACAGGGCCATGATGGTTTGGATTTTTTTTCACCTTTAATAATAAACACCTTCATTTACAAATTGCATTTTGTGTTTACTTGTGTTGTCCTTGACTATTGTTTAAATTGGTTTGATGTTCCGAAACACTTAAGTGTGGCAAACATGCAAAGGAACAGGAAATGAGGAAGGGGGCAAACACTTTTTCACACCACTGTATGTTTTTTATTTAAAGCCCTCATGTTGCTGTGCACTTCGTAACTTATTAACTGAATAAATAAATTAATGTATAGGTGAACACGATAAGTATACTAAGTGGTTGTGTTTTTGTTTGCTGTTCTTGTTCCTTGCCTCGAATCTAGTTTCATGTTTAAACCTTGATATCTCTTCCAGTCTTGATATCTCTTTCAGTTTCAGGTTTATTGACTTCAGTTTGAGAATAAAGATTTTGATCTGCGCTTGCTTTTGCTTATAGTCTCATTCTGTAACAGTTTCATTTGATCTTTTATTGTCAATGCCAGCAGCACTGATCCATCCATCCATTTTCTTTACTGCTTATCCTTGAGGGAACCTGGAGCATATCCCAGGGAGGGTACACCCTGGGCTGGGTGCCAATCCATTGCAGGGCACAATCCCACACATTCACACACCCACTCACTACAGACACTTTTGGACATGTCAATCAGCCTACCATGCATGTCTTTGGACTGGGGGAGGAAACCTATGTACACAGAGGAAACCCCTGCAGCACAGGGAGAACATGCAAACTCTGCACACACAATCTGGAACCGAAACCCAACACTGGAGGTGTGAGGCAAATGTACTAACCACTAAGCCACTGTAGGCCAGCACTGATATTTCTATATTTTTCCTTTCTAGCTCCAGGATTTCTATCACCTTGCTCATTTCCACTCCTTAGCCTCTTTTCTACACTCCTTTTAGAGCATTTTACTTCGGTTGTTCCTCTTTGGGAATACTTAAAGGTTTTATATAGAGTGTTTCCCTATCAACACTTAAATATCCAGTGAACTACTAAAGAACCTGTGTGTACTAAACAGAAATGTAGCAACTGGATGAAGATTGGCTATTTTCTATGACTTGGCTTTTGAGGATTTGGGTTGGAAATGAGATCTGTATGCATCTGTATTCTGTTCACTGATCACTCATCAAAACTTCTAGAAAGCACCAAAGAGAGTAAAAGTGCCTGGGGTTAAGCGGTTACATGCCCCCCTTCATTTTCCTTCTTCCAGGTTGAAAAATGAGGGTCAGAGTTTATCACCCCTGTCACTAGTGCAACCACTGTAGCAGATAATATGAAGGGTTAAAGTTCGGTAGGTTCCATTGCTTGGGTGGTGGTGAGTGGTGGTGAACCTCCTCTGTATGCACTGACCAGCCAAAATTCCTATACATTTCTTGAGAACTCTAGTCAGCAACTCAGTTGGTGACACTCACGCAATCTCTATCTTAGTGAAAAGAACTGTGTCATTTCACTTAATGGTTTAAGTCTCTAACACTGTCCGACAGCAACACTCTTGAAACTGTGATGTCTTATTTGAACTGCAGAGTAATTTATTCACGTTTGCTGGGTGGTTTATTGGCAGGCTGCTCACTTGAAGTAAAGCCAAAACATGTGCCTGAAAAGCTAGCTCTGGGAATTCTGCAAACTGTAGGTTTAGTGATCGACTCACATTAATAGACCGTATCAAGCTATTTGCAATTGATTCAGCCAAGCATTTAGCATTTTATCTTTCTTGGTTCTTTTAGATATCCTTCGTGGATGCATTAGATAAATGATTCCAAGTGACTAAGGCTGACTGGATCACATAAAAAAAAAAAAAAAGTTATTACCTAAGACTACCCCTGTCCAAGAAAATAATTTATAGTGCTTCTATTAGTAAATGTTACAGAGGTGCCCTTTGAATTTGCTGCAGATTATCTGAGTTAGAGATTTCGATTCAGATCACATTTAACTAAATGGACAATACAGTAAAGCATCATTATATAAAAAAACAAAAAAACAAACATGGTTTATTTTTAATCAAAATTTCTTAAAATATGTATAAATTGATTAAAACATTATTGA
This sequence comes from Noturus placidus, assembly GCA_022414735.1. Taxonomy (NCBI): domain Eukaryota; kingdom Metazoa; phylum Chordata; class Actinopteri; order Siluriformes; family Ictaluridae; genus Noturus; species Noturus placidus. Next base: position 15,519 of record JAFFST010000321.1, on the reverse strand, counting down.
ATAATCTCTGTTTATTTGCAGTCCTTTGGATAATATAAAATGTAAGAATATCTCAGAGTTTAGTATTAGAATGCAGTTTATTTATTCATTTATTTAATGATATCATGTATGTATTCTATGTATATCTTGTCTGCTATATTGTCTACTCTTGGCACATAGCTTCATTTATTTGTTTTTCCAGCAAATGACTCGATCGTACAGGGCAAACTTTTCATTTCGATTCAGAATAAATAATTTTATGGCTCATTTGCTCTCAGAAAGGTAAATGATAAAACACTTATGACATAAACCATTACAAATTGATGATCATATATTTAAAAGAGGATCACATTTGTTGCTCTGTCAGTTTGGCTTTAGATTTGAGAGAACAAGCATGCCTCACACGTGAAAAATGTTCCTCTGCTATTGTAATTAATGTCTGAATCCCACACCCACCCACATTGCTCCCTTACTGTAGAAATGCCATTTATCAGAATGCATCCATCATTTAGGCATGGTATTCTCCAGATACCTATTCAGGAACTTGGATCTTGGCTGTGAACTGGCCCTAGAGGATTTCACCTTAGGCTACAGAAGAAAACCCCCTCTACCTTCCTTAGACAACCATTCAATGTCTACTAGAGCACTCGACAGACCAGTAAAAGACCAGACCCATCCATATTATGTGTGCTTGTTTCGCCATTCTCTCTTTTTTTCTCGTTGCCATGCCCCTTTAGTAAATCACTGTGAGTGTTTGGCAACGTGCTACCTCATGCATTAGGTGTGACAATTTACACTCTAGTTATGCAGTACTGCTAACTTTCATACCTTTGTACCATATGATGACATGCAATAGAAGGATAGCTAAAGGGCCTCACTGCAGAAATATAGCTGAAAGGACACAGGAAGTTATTGGATTACTCAAAATTATGCAATCAAAATGTTAGAGAATTCTGAGATTAACTTTGCAACCAAAGCCAAGCTGCTTATAGGTGAGGTTAGCAGGGGGTCAGATCAGAAGCATAGTGTAGAACCGAATACCATTTCGCAAGGCAATTACAATGTTTTTCTTTCTGGTTGTTATAACACTGGAACAGTTGTATTTTTACAGCATGAAGTCAGTATGATTAATGTTTTCCTCACTTCCTGACTTGTTAAATGTTCCTGAATCTCCTCTTTTGTCAAACAGAACACACACAGACACATGCTTTGTGAACAATGAACACAAATTTGGGGTATTATGTTGGGGTATATATATATATATTACAATCATTATTTTTCAGTTAGCCCCTACAGAGTAGACTTAAGGACTGACTGTTCCCAATTTATCTAGAAATTATTATATAAGTATATAAATAGGGGTCTGGCATGTTTATTACACTTAAACCTTTGCATTAATGGGAAAAAAAAAAAAAAAAAAAAGAATATGTTTAATTTGCATCACAGATTCTCTCAAGACAAGGAAAGAATGCACTGCATATGTCTTTCATTTTGGCCACTCCCTTATTTTCTTTGTTTTTCATGTTTTGTAAATTATCTGAATATTGACAAAGCGCATGCTTCTTTCCTTACTTCCAATGATTACTTAATATCACTCCCCTTTCTCTGCTCTTTCCCTTTTCTTTCCACTTCAGCTTTCTTTCTTTTATGGTTGATACTTATATCTTCATTGAAGCTAAGTAATGTATGGTTATTGGTGCTAATTAGTTACCCACAGTAATTGGCTCCCTGTCTAATTGGCTAAACAAAGAGAGAGAGAGAGAGAGAGGGGGGGGGGGGCAGACACAACAGAAGTTGCCCCTTCACATTCCAAGTGAGATTTCACTTGTAGATAGTGAAAGCTCAAAGTACTTTTTGTCTCTCTAATTGTACGTGAATTCCCTGCCTTCACTTTTTGAAGACTCACAAAAAGAAAATAGAGAATGAGTAGGCAGAACTGTTGATTTTCACTTTGTCTAAACAAATATGACCAAATTATTATTATTATTATTATTATTATTATTATTATTATTATTATTATTATTATTATTATTATTATTATTATTATTGTTGTTGTTGTTGTTGTTGTTGTTGTCATTATTATTATTATTATTATTATTATTATTATTGTTGTTGTTGTTATTATTATTTCTTTTATAATTTTTTTTTAGTTTAAGCATAGAAATGTTGCTGAAATTTTTAATGCTGTTGATGCAAATGTTACAGTTATATTCTATAGAAACTGCAAATTCGAAATATTTTCATTTTAATGTTAGTTATTATAACTTATGTACAATTATTAAAAAACAATTATTGACTCACGGTACTACATTGTGCTTGTAAAAGTTTTGTTTATATTTTTTTATTCCATGTTTTTGTATCATTTTTGCATATTTTATTTTGTAAAATCATTAACAATTATTACTAACTTTCCTCCATAAATAATATATAAAGTTTCTTGTATAGGATTCAAGCAGTCATATGGCTCAGGAGCTTGACATATCTTCTGCATTTATGTCAGGAACCATTTCATTTTTGGCTCATTTCTTGGTGTATACTTATACTAGACCTTTAATAATTAAAATTGTACTAATCAATTGTTGTTTTTTTGTTTCTGAATAATCTCTTTGAAGAGAAAAGTGAATTCTCAAACATTTGTGAGTCGTACCTGGAGTCTGAGTGGCATGATTCCCAGAGAACTGCACAGGAATGCAGAGATCATTATCAATGGGAAACTTGTCACACTGGAGCATCTCAGGCCAGGGAAAGCCATAGGTCTCCATGACAGGAGCACAGCTGTTCCTGACAGCCTCACACAGAGAGCGGCAGGGGTAAATGGGCCGGTCCAGGCACACAGGAGTAAACAGTGAGCAGAGGAACACCTGCGTGTCTGCGTGGCAGCGCTTGGCCAGGAGGGGTACCCAGCTGCCTGCCTGCTGCATCACCTCAGGCATGGTCTCGTGGTCCAGCAGGTTGGGAAGTCGCATCTTCTTGTAGCCAACGGTGTAGCAGAGACGTAACTCGGCAGGGATGTCCACACACTGTGGTTGTTTGGCATAAAAGCGGCCGTTGTGGAAGTTGTCGGATTGCCAGCTGTAATAGTCGTACTCCTCTGCCAAGGTGGCTGAACTGAAGAAGACTAGTCCCAGTGCTAACGTCAGTGAGCTAGCCACACACACCTGCCTCTTATGTATAGCCATGCTTCTTGAGTTCTATAGTTTATCAATGCTGGTGTAAGCAGGGCAGCAATACAGTAATCCTTTTTTCCTCTTAAATAGGAATTGATCATAGAAAATCAATGGAAAGCTTTTCAGTGTAATTTGCGATTCCTTCTCTTGCTCAGTTTTGCCCCGTTAATCTTCCAGAACAGCAGTCTCCTGACTTCAGTGATTCTGGTGGCTCTTCAAGAAGGGCTGAGTTGCAGCTTTCACTGCTCTTCTCTTTTCTAGGCTCTCCAAGATGCACCTAAGGAATATGAAAGAGTGGGTTACTGGCTTTACCAGCCGACAGCCCCCTAGCAAGCTGCAAGTCCACTCCACCTCCCACAGTCTTCTCCTGTGTTAACTAAGACCCGCCTCCCCTGACCATAGCCAACTGCTATACAGTGGGAGGCACCCCTGAATGGATTGGCACTCCCCCATAGCCCACCTCCCCAACACACTCCTACAGACAGTCACACAACCTGACCAGTAGCACAAACTCTGTGTGTGTGTGTGTGTGTGTGTGTGTGTGTGTGTGTGTGTGTCTTAGATAGAGAAAGCAGTATGTGTGTGGAGTGTGTTCAGCCTCTTTCCTACATACGTATATACACAAATATACCTACACAAACATACACCATTCTTCTTTTGCTTTTTAGCTTTCCATTTTTAAGACATGTTGAGTAAAGAGAAACTTCACGGGGAGGCATTTAGATTCAGTGCAGCTACAGGTGGTCAGGGACGTTTGGCCATGCTATTTAAGATATGCTAATGCCAGGCTTGGCTGTGAATAGTGTCAGGCTTTCTCTCTGTCACCTTTTATCAGCGGCCTTCACACACAGACATACACACACACACACACGCACACACACACACACACACACACACACACACACACACACACACACACATGGGGGGCCCAGCTTTTAGCCTGCAAGCATTTGGCAGCAGGAGGCCTTACAGCCACATTGCAGTCCTTTCCAACTAACCATTAACAGTTTATAATATCAGCCTTACTGATAGACCTCACACAAAAACTGCATACATTTCTATTGCCTTCCAAGTTTTAATTTCAATGCGTCGTACGTCAAATTAACATTTTAATACTTCTCTGTCTTAGTTCAGGAAACACGTAGGTCAGCTGGAAGGCCAGCTGATGAGTAAAATGTTTTTCCTCATATTAGCCTGACTAAGTAATATATCTTACAGTTAAAATAGATAGTGCTGACATAGAACTGAATCCAGCTGAAGAATTATTTCAACAATTACACACTTAAAACCCCCAACACTGTTCATGTGATGCATGCACTGTACATGTCTCTGTTGTGCCTATAGAAAAAATAACATTAAAAAGAGTTCATAAACATAATGAGTGCATAACCTTGTAGTTGGAATTATTGTCAGAACTGTGCTGTAATAGAAAATTTGTCAACACCTTCCGACCAATCAGAATCCAGTATTCAACATGGCACAATAGATAAAAATACTTACTGTAAGATTATGCGCTTTCAAAGGGTAACAAAACAGGAGGTTATATAAACTCCAGGACAAAACAAAAAAAGCAGATGTCCCAAGCAGAAAATGGCAAAATATTGAGCTTTTAATGCTCTTAATAAATAAATCCTTTGTAAGGAAATTAGCAAGAAGCAGAAGAAGAAGTTTTTATTTGTCACATATACATTACAGTACCATGAATGTCTATTCATCATATATCCCAGGTTGTTAGAAATTTGGAGACAGTTGCAGCTTGAACTACTGTCCTTCTGAGCATTAACCAAGAGCCACCAGTACAACTAGATAAATTAACTTACTAAACTTAGTATGGGATTGCTTTTCCATTTTATTTCTTTAAATGTTTAAGCCTTATGGATAAACTTGCAGACCCTAACCCTCATTTATTTATTTATGTATTTATTTATTTATTTATTTATTGATGTATGTATGTATGTATTATTATTTTTTTTTTCTTCTACTTGTATTTATTTAATTGTTACTTTATTTTAATTTGGTACACTCAGACATGTATTAGTTTGAATATTACATCAAACGTTTTACTCATTAATCATTGTACCTTTGTGTACAAGAAAACTATATAAGTGAATTTCACTGTTTCTAGCTTTTTTTCAAATAGTTCACTACCGCAAAAGTGAACAAGCAAATGGTGGCACAGGAGGGCTGAGGAGTGCATTTGTTTAATGTTTGCTATTTATCTGACCAATGATTTGTTGTTAAGAACATAAATTTTAATATTTGGCTATTTTGGGCTTGGCCAATTTTTTGCACAGGAGTGAAATAAACAAAGCATTGATTCCTTTCTCAAACTTTGAACACAAAGGTAAATAATAATCTTGACTTATAGATGTTAATATTAGGCTCTTATACACTAAACAGTTTTACTGAATATAAAAGTAAACCTTTTACATTTCACAAGCTAGAGAAGTATTTCAGCCCAATCTTTAGCTAAAGTAACATGAATCAAAATCAAAAAGTAGCAGGTTTTCATTAACTGGCACTTTTCTCTACAGGCTGTACGTGTGTAAAACATGTGTAAAACACTGAGACTGGTATTTACTAAGAACTCTTATTGACGTCACAGTTTACATAGTTCAGTGATAAAGATTACAGCTATATGTTGTTCAAAGTTGCAGGTACTGTTCCATATTGAGACAGAAACACACAAAGAAAGGAAATTCGAAACGTGTTATCTTGTGTCTTAGTGGATCATTGTTCGACAACTTCATAAAAGTGAGTTCCTACTGCACTCTCAGCTGAAGAAAATGGTGCTTGGAAAGCAGTGCACTCTGAGTCCCTCTGCTCTAGTCACTCCTTCTCACTGATGGAAATTCGCTATACTGCCCAGATTGTGTCAGAGTCTAGTTGAAAAAGTGCCATCAACCTTTGCGCCTTGAAAAATCAATAATTGTGTCCTGTTCTCTCTAAAGATTACAACTGCTATCAGGGCAAATATTTAGATGAGTTTATTGTCCGACCATTAAGTATTTGGAATATGTGGAATATTCTGTGACACTATTCTAAATTAAGAGCGAGGAAAAACACTACTTATTTTTTGGAACTACAAACATCCATCCATCCATCCATCTTCAACCGCTTACTCCTTTTAAGGGTCACTGGGAACCTGGAGCCTATCCAAGGGAGCATCGGGCACAAGGCGGGGTACACCCTGGACAGGGTGCCAGTCCATTGCAGGGCACAATCACATACACACTCACACACACATTCATACACTACGGACTATAAAACAACTTTATGAAATTTTCTGTTGTTTGCTGGTGAGTTTTGTGCTATTGTATTTTGATTGAGTGATAATGGTGTGTTGAAATGTTAAGGTGGATAATAAAATGCCTTGAACAAAATCACTGAGTAATGGGTCAAATGTGCAAATATATTACTTATTCAGTATTAATGTGAAATAATCTCCAATGCCAGGAGCTCATTACCTGGTCCAGAATCAGGATAGCTTTAGTAACAAGCATGCAGGAGGTGTGTAAGTTTAATGACTTCACGGAAACGTAGACTCCCATAGTTAAAGATAAAGTTCAATCACTTCTGAAAGTGTTCAACACCTGCTTTTCAGGGGTACCTGGGTGACTGTAAAAAATAAATAAGTGAAAGAAAAAAAAGGGTTAGACTCGGCTTGCTACTTTGATGTGCTCTTTGGTAAATGCTTAATAAGCAATGCAAGGAGAACTGTGAAAAAGTGAAGAACAGTATAAAAGTGAAGAATGGCAAAAAAAGCATGCCCCCACGGTGTGTGTGTGTGTGTGTGTGTGTGTGTGTGTGTGTGTGTGTGTGTGTTTATTTTCATATACAAGGTAACATAGATATTTAAAGAGAGCACAAGGCAAGTAGGCCCATGTTTACAGGACAAGCCAGATGATCCTGAAATATGCTCTGCTATTAAAGCTATTATTTGGCTCCCTATCTATTATATTTATTATACTGTTTTATTTGAAGAGTCTCACATAACTGCTATTTGAGCCTCTTAAAATAAATCACAGTATAATAGCTGATTACACATCCTGATTATAATTTCACAAACTTTATTTCAATCAATGATGGTTTGGAAGTAAAAGGTCACACAGATCATTTGCTGGTCATTTACAGGTCACAAAGTAAATGCGACCATGTCATCAATATACACTAAATAACAGACACTGTAGTTCCAAATACATATACATGCAAAAAACAAAACAAAACAAAAAAACCTTCTTCTTCTTCTTCTTCTTCTTCTTCTTCTTCTTATTCTTCTTCTTCTTCTTCTTCTTCTTATTATTATTCTTCTTCTTCTTATTATTATTATTATTATTATTATTATTATTAATATCATGAGAAACACAGTGGTTTCAATATTTTAATAACTTGGAAATAAGCTGCCCTCAAAACGCCAAATAAAATACCCAACAGTCCTTCGATTAATTTCTGTGAAATTAGTTATTACACCTACTGGATACATAACGCAAGCCAGTTAGAGAATTTTATTCAAGAGCTGAACATGAAGTGAAATATTTTTATACACAAAAACATCTTAACCGTTAACATCTTAAAGTCTGGAGATCATTATCATTAACCATGATGATGAACGATTTAGTTTTAAATTTTATTGACAATAAAATTTTAATAATATATTTTCTATTAAAATTCACCCTGTTGCCTTTTTGTTTCAATTTTTTTTTTCACATTGACAAAGGATAGCTAAAAGTATATATATATATATATGTATATATATATATATATATATATATATATA
>JAFFST010000320.1:0-12510 GCA_022414735.1 Noturus placidus | reverse complement strand
GTGGCAGGCCCAGATCCAGGACTTATGTACAGAAGACCTCTCTCGGCCCCGTTCCTGCGAGCGCCGCTTCCTCCTGAAGCCTACTACAACGAGAATTCGGGTAAAAATCTATGTATTGGACTCCACTCATAATATTGTACAGAGTAACACACACCTCCTGCGCTCAGCCAATCAAAACGCTTCACGTGGGACCGTTGTTGGACCTGCTTGTAAAATATCCATACACAGATTGACGTTCTTACAGCTTCTTTCTGCTTTTATGTTTTGTTTTGTTTTTTTACAGATTCAGCATTCGGGGGGGACGGTGATGGCTTTAGAGAAAACGGGATCCGAGATGTACGTGTACTTCTTTTCCCACATACACACTCACAAATGTGTGTGTGAATATTTTACCACACATCACTGATATTGTTACTATATTTAATTTTTTTACACACCGTTTACTGTTTTAATTTTTTTTTACTATTTTCTTTTCACAACCAGTGTTCCAGTTGTATTTGTTTTTTTTTATGCGTCCATGCTATTTTTTTTTAAAGTTATTTGTGTGTGTGTGTTACAGAGTGGACGCACGATGCCCGGGGGTGATATAAGGCCATTGCCACTTCCTCCTTCTAGTTTTCCTCCATTTGACCCCCGAGACCCTCATTTTCATCGTCGAGGTTACCGTCCCGACTTCTTCCGTCCTCCTCCTCTTCTGGCCAGTGAGTTTGACTTCACACTGGAACCGCACATAAATATCGATGGCACCTGATTGGCTGCTTCCTAACTGGTGTCGATTTCATCCACAGTGCGAGGACCTCTTCCTCCTCTTCCTCCTGGAGTTTTTCCCAGAATTCCACTTCCTCCCCGCATGGCATTTCCACCAATGAGACCTCTGGCTGATCATGTTTCATCCGAACCTCCATCCAGACCTTCACCTCCAGGCAGTGAGCAGCCTCCTGAGCAACTTCCATGTTCACACAATGTCATCTGAACCCTTGCTCTGTCAGTTTTCCTCCTTCTATCCTGTCTCCATTGTGTCCCTGTTTAATGCACGATTGCTGACTTCCCCTAAAAAGTGTGTATCACCCCTATGTCACACAGTGAGGAGAGGAGCGTGTGTAACATGCAATGACTTCTGGGTTATTTCTACTGATATCGACTCGATATCTCAGTACTAGAAATGCTCACTTGACAGCAACATGGGATTCAGTCAGAATTTATCTTTGGGGAGGGAATTGAACAGGGTGCATTGTCACTTCTTGTTCCTATATTCAAGGGCTGACTTTGTTGTCATGTGACTTCGTTGTGTCATCACATTTCTCATTTAGAATTTTTTTTACTGTAATAAAGAATTGACACCAGGACGAAGCTATTTAAACAGATTTCATTTCTGGTACATGGCTTTCTCCTGTGTGCTGATGGTGTAGATATGGAGTAAATGTTTTGTCTTTTATGAAATCGCATAGGATTCACAGGTCTTCATGCTTGTTGTCGACATATTTAATAATTTTTACGTATAAATAATTCGATGAAAATTATGAAATGATGTGTTAATACTGCATTACGGTATTGTGAATAATGTGTACATACACAGAATGTAGTGAATTTTGAGAAACACAATGTGATGGTGCAGAACCGTCCGTGTAGTATGCAATATTTATAGAGCGGATGCTTTATCACAGAAGTGCAAACGAGAACATTAATAAAAATTGTCCTTCTTTGAACAGTGTGTCTAAATTTGTTCCCTAGTTGCCAAATAATTGACTTTTATCACATGTATGCTGAAAATGTGGAAAAATATCTCCACTCTAAATCAAAAAACATGTTGGACAAGGGGTTGTAGATGTCAAAAGAAATCAAACTTTATTTAAGCAATAAAGCTGAACTGGCTGCAGACAATCTGAATTCATGCAACATAACATGGGTCTTTTATACTATTCTGATTAGTGTGCTCGTTTTAGGTGAGGTTTTCACCACAATTAATGACTCCTGTCTATATGTTGCCTTGCGCAAGACCAGACAATATTTATTTTTAATAAAACAATGTTCGTAAGTTCACTCTGTACAAAGTTCACTCCTACCACCTTAATGGTTTCGCTCCCCTTAGTTACCCTGAGGCCCCAAAACCATAGTTCTCTTAGGCACAGAAACCCCATACCATAGAGATATCTCTAACTTGCATAAGTATACATGATTTTTCTAACTCAGTACACACGTGTAGTAAATATATAGAATATAGCGTAATAATTATGCCGTAATTAGAATATACTCTCCATCTATCTTCTATACCGCTTACTCCTTTTCAGGGTCACAGGGAAACCTGGAGCCTATCCCAGGCAGTATGGGGCACAGGGTCGGGTACACCCTGGACAGGGTGCCAATCCATCGCAGGGCGCAATCACATACACACACACACCCATTCATACACTACGGACACGCCAATCAGCCTACAATGGATGTCTTTGTACCGGGGGAGGAAACCGGAGTACCGGGAGGAATCCCCCGCAGCACGAGGAGAACATGCAAACTACGCACACACAGGGCCACGGTGGGAATTGAACCCCCGACCCTAGATGTGTGAGGCGAACATGCTAAACACTAAGCACTTATGATTTTTTAATACAGTCTATAATGAATGCTAATCAGCTGCAAATTACCATGCCTTCATGGCATAGGTGATTCACATTTAGCCACACCCATGAACCTCCATAAAAGGAAAGCTAACAGAGCGCTGAAAACAACATGACAACTAAAGAGCCTGTTTAATATATGGATTTTGTTCTGGAATCGCTTTTTTCAAGTGAAACGAAAACAAAATGCTCATTATATTGTTGTGTAATTGAAATAAATGATTTCATAAAGTTGAATCTATACGTAACCTGTATATAAAATTTACAGTGGCTCCTCCACAGTTTAAAGTCGGTCATGTGGCTCATGAAACTGTTACTACTGCATTTACTCCATTATTCTGGAGTTAATTTAGCAGTTATAATCATGATGGACTTTAAACAATTTCACCGAAACCAAGTCCTTCTTGTAAATTCTTTCTGCTCGGCAGCCATCTTGGCCACGCTCGCGAGCAGTCGTTAAAAACAGGCTCATCTATTAAATACGGCGGGAGGTGTACATCATAAACTGATCCACAAGACGAAGTTTCTAACACGGAACTGAAATGGCTGTTAAAATCTGACAGAAATGTGCGTCCTTGGACCGCAATAACGCCCCAAAAAACGTATTTTAAAGACTGGGTGTGCTACTACGCATGCGCGTTTCCACTCACTGAGCAAAGCGCTTTATCTTTGTATAGGTGCGCGCGTCAAGGTAAAAAAACAACTGAGAGGTCAGTCGTTGTCTGCAGACGTCTGTTCCAGCCCTGCGATTGGCTCTTTTTTCCTTCAAGGGGCGGGACTTATGTAATTTAGTTCATTCGGCTAACACAGGTGTAGACGAGTCACTTTAAAAATCGTGTTTCTACATGGTTGTGATATAAACCAGTGTATGTGAAAACTATGGTGTTTAATGTTTGAGAAATGTTAGTTTGAAGAAGAGACTGAAAACTCTTGTTTGAGGAATTTACCGTATTGTTACGTGTCAAAACTTTGTTTATAATGTTCATAAAAAAAAAAAAAAATCACAACTACAGAGACAGGTTTCTTTTTTTAATCACTTTTATTTACCGATTAAAAGAAATTGCATTCATTCCACATTGATTCAAATCAACAATCATGCTGGTTTTCTCCAACACGTCAGTTACGGTTTGTTTGGATCGTAGGTCTTTTCCTTCGTTTTACGGTGAAACAGATCTCTTTCTGTACAGGATTAAAATCTCTCACTGCCTGGCATGTTCACCCCGTGTGCCAGAGGACTTCCTGTTCGAAGACGTACATATAAAATCCAATGCTATGTGCTCACTGGAGACAAAAGAGCAGACACAACACACCTGCCCAAAATATTACACTTCTTTAAGATGGTAAAATCAGTTTTTCTGAATTTTTTTTTTTGTTGCAAAAACAAAAATGACACTTATAAACGTTCTCCATGTTCATGAACAGAACCCGGACACATGGATTTATATTAGATGTGGCATTGAGGTACATATTGTGAAATATATAATTGTATATGCACACACATACCCTTGAGGTGCGTGTCTATTAGCGTTATATCGCAATATTCAAAATGAGAGATAAAGTTTTGACGTCCTTAATGTTCTCACTGTGCCAATGTTTCTCAGTCGACAAGAGCAGAGCTTATTGATCAACCAATCGCATACTTTTGCATTTCTTTGATGTAGTGCTTTAGCATAATTTACAGACTGCAATTACACAATATGACAGTTCACCTAACACAAGCTAGGTAAATTAGCTCATAGTTATTAGCTTACTAGAAAAAAAAAAATACAATAAATAGCCTAATTAACATTGGCTAACTTGCTAGACAGTGCATATACAAGTTCTATATTACAATAAAAACAGTTTATATAAATTTTGGCAACAGAGATGACATTAACACTAGCCAACAATGCTATAAATTATTGTACTGCGCCATAAAATAAGCTCCGTCTTACTTCACGCTGAGGAAACGAAAACAAAAGCTAGCGATCCAACATAACCAAGTCTGTGATTGGATGATCAAACTGAACTGAAGCTCCGCCCCAACGTTACCACTTAAGACCGGCATAAAAGTTGCTTCTGGTTTCATGTTTTTGATCAAATGGAAACGTGTTTCTTTGTAGATTAGTCATAAATATTGCGATATAAAGTCTAAAATTGCACACGCCCGACACCTATCCGCGTGATTTTACCTCGCCGTGACGTTTATAAGCAGCGCAGTGCGGTCTTAGCACTGCACACGCCCCACTGATGGCCACTGCGTTATTGCAGACTATCCTGATTTTAAACAAATGCACAACATTCGTACCACGTATTATTAACTGGGGCCTGCTGGCCAGTCTCACAGAGACCACGTCTGAACCCATGGAACGGAGTCGGCTTCCGAAGAATCGGGATCTTAAAACAATAATAGTCATAATATTAAGAAGACGACGAAGAAGAAGAATAAGGCCAAGTGTAATTGTGAGTGACGTTTCCGTTTAAGTGACAGAAATAAAAATGGTTAAGAGCCACTGGATCGTCTGCATCGCACGGATCGTACGCATTTCCACTTGCATAGTTTGTTTTGATGTGGGTGAAACGTTAAACCAGCTGAGAGCTGTTACAGAGGGATTCCCCCTCATCCCTAATCTCATTCATATATATATATATATATATATATATATATATATCTCTCTATCTCGTTCTTGTCTCACTGACTGGTGTGAGGTCACTACGCACTCAAGCACATGCGACTGAAATGAAAAAGATCCATTAACTGCTCTAGGAAGAAAACAAAATCTCCTCTCCACGTAGCAAAAACGGAGGCACCGTTACTGTAAATGTTCGATCCCAATCACCTGCTGACTCTCGGATCCGAATCAGGAAAAAACAACAAATAAAAACAAAAAGGGAGGAAATAAAATTATTCAAAATGAAAAGAAAGAAAGAAAGAAATCTGTATTTCATGCAGACATTTTGGCCGTGTTTTTTTTTCGACTCCCCAGTGGAATGTTCCTTACACGTCTCATAGCAGCTTATAGCAGGTCTGATAGAAAGACCTCGGGTTAAGGTACATTCGCTCTTCACAGTGAAAACAGGTGCATTTATATACGAGAGATCTACTGGTGTTAACCCGGAATAATAACAAACAACGCCACAGCACAGCTGCGGTACCCCAGCACGCCTCAGACGAAGCCCCGGAGCGGCGGGAAATAATCATTCGAGAACCGAGCCGAGGCGTCTCTCAGATCTTTGGCAGCCGACAAAATGAAATTCCAGTGACTCACTTTTTTCTTTTCCATTTTTTTTTTTTGCGTAGGTAGACGCTGAAAAATCGATGCAATGATACATTCGCGATACATTCTCCTCTCTGCATTTAATTTCAGCAGATCTTAACTATCTGCTCATGACATCACCACGATGGAGAGCTTCAAATTACAGACTCCATCCGATTAACATGAGGACGGCCGTCTTGTCCTTCTTCTGGCTGAACGAGACGCACTTAAAGTTTCTTAATGCGATATCGTGATGATATCGTGAGCCGTGATGAATCGGCTCGGTTAAAGAGGCCTGAGCTGAACCTGTGCTTTTGCCCACACACACCCTGAGAACGGCTGTTTCCTGTTCACCGCTGAGAAAAAGTGGTTCGCTCCTCCTGCTCCGACACACACACACACACACACACACCCACAGATGCTTTAAATACGCTAGGTCAGTAACACGTTACACACGAACACAAGCGCGATAGCTAGTCTGGATTTAGGCACGGGACAGACGCCTTAACGCTTTCAGCATTCTTCTCCCTCGGACTCGTATGACGATGACAAAAAAAAAAAGGGAAGAAAAACATAAATGTACAAATATAGAACACTTCTCTATGTTTTTGGTATGATACTAAAATAGAAAGGTAAATACGCACTAATCGGCATGCAGGGTATTAAAACGGTTCCTCCTCAGACGTTCTCATGCACACTCATCAAAGCGCAACCAAAACACACACACACACACGCTTGACACAGCTAACTGCCTTGTTTTGGCTGATATTCTGCCTTACACACATGAGACACTGCGATCAATAACAAAATATTAAAAAAGTTTTTCCTGGATGGCTTCTTCGTCTAGGTGTGTGCTGATAACCGATTATACAACGCATCATGATATTTCCATCACGCGATATCGTTATCGCTTAAGCATTTTTGGCAGCACGATTCGTACAGACAGCCGTGCCCCCCCCCCCCCCCAAACGTGTTGGCTTTGCGTCCATCTGAGCTGAGGATAAAACCGCCCATCGAGAGCACGAGATCTTGTCAGCGTACGGTGAAACACATCCTTCTTTCACGTACGACGTCAGTCTAGACCTTTCATTCCAAACTTTCAAAAAGTGCACCTTTTAAGAGGAGTTCAACATCCATGTTTGAACACTAAACGCAAAGCGGGATGTTTTCCGGTTTCCCCCATTTCCCTGTACGAGCTTTAAAAAAAAATTATATATGAAAAAAGAAGAAAACCCCCAGACAAGCAGAGTGTGTAGACTGGAAGGGCTCAAACAACAAACAGCTCAGCCCAAAGAGGAAAAAGTATTGAGATCCTGAGATCCGGTGACCTGAGATCTCGGGAGGAGAATCAAATTAAAAATAAACCGACTAGAACGATTGAAAGTAACTGAAATCATCATCATCATCATCATCATCTCCGCTCTCCTACCTGAGACATAGCAAGAGTCCCGATATTGTGCTAAAGGACTCTTCGTGAAGCATCTATAATTGAAAACGCTCAGCCAAAGTGTACACTTCCAAAACAAAAACACACCATCATCATAATCACCACCACCACCACCAAGAAATCTAACCAACAGGAAGTGATGAACAGAGTGGAAGGCTGCCAGGTTCCAGCCAATCATCTGTCAGCTTCTCGTGCTCAGCTGGAAGACTCGTCTCGCCTGATAATGATTGAGCTAATGGTCTGAGGTAACTCCAGATTGAGATTTTAGGAACAAAGCAGTTATGTAATAATAATAATAATAATAATAATAATAATAATAATAATAATAACACCCCTCTCTAGCATCCATTCATCAGCGAGCTACCGAACTTATAGGCGGCTATCTGTAAGCAGGATATATAGACCGATATAAATATATATAAAGCACTAATAATACTGGTTAAACACGGCACATACAGAGGAAATACAGAGGATTCATTCACACAGGAAATAAAAAGAAATAAAAAGATGTAACTGGCATATTACGTACAAATGCAGAGCGTTAAGTCCCACTGCGAGGGAAAGAAAAACAGAGAGAGAAGTGAGAACGTAAAAGCAGGAGATCATTAAATAAAACTTGACACGTTCACTGCCTCATAGTGGAGGTGAGAGCAGCAGTACATACAGAAACAGCACTTTCACTGGAACGGGGTGAAAAAAAGGAAAGGAGAAGAAAAAAAGGGGAGTGCAGCTCATACATACACGCGCACGCTACGTGAACGTGTGTGTGTGCGCGCATCTGTAAATGAGCACGTAGAAGAGTGTAGAGATCCTTGCAGTGGGTGTGATCAGCAGAACAAACCAAAACACACTAGAAAAAAAAGGAGAGAGAGCGCGAGAGAGAGAGACTCTAGACGTTCTCGCTGAAGCTCTGTAGCTCGCGGTGGAAGTGCAGCATGGGGTCGCTGATGATGGCGCTGTTCTGTGTGGTGATGGACGGCTGCCAGGCACGGCCCAGACTCTGCGACACCTCCTTCACCAGGGTCTGCAACGGGTCGCCCGTAGAGAACAGGGCTTGGTCCGGGTCGAAGTCGATACACTCTTCCAAAACGTCCAGGACGCGCAGACTCAAGCCACGCAGCCGAGAGATGGCCACCAGGTTGTGAGACCACAGCGTGTAACCTGGTGAGGTTTAAACAGTGTACTTCATAATATTTTAGATTTTTTTCCCCTTGTAATAAACCATTCACAAAAAAATATACAGATACTGTTATACTGTTATTTATAATATTTCCCTACAAAGACTCCCGTTCCTATTCCAAGCTTCTATTTATTTATTTTTTCCTTTCTTTCTCTTTCGAAGTTAATGAGAATTTTTTTAAAAAGCAAAGAGAAACGGCAAAGAAGCATGAACTCCTCCATCTTGAAATTGTCGGAAAACATAAAAGTTAAAAAAAAAAAATTGTAAATTTTTTTTTAAAAACACCAGTGCTACCTCAGACTGACACTGGAGACTCCTTCCACGAAACGAGTGCATAAATTCAGAGCTGCTGTTATAGGAAGTAAACCAACACCTATTGACCAATTGGAATTCGGCAGCACCGTAGGGTAATAAGTTCTACACGTAAGGGGTAGTCGTGAAGAAACGAGAGGCGTGTACTCACCGTGGATGACGAGGACAGAGAGATGAACACAACGCCACGCCAGTAGCACCAGCGGGTCCTCGTTTCGGTCTCCGCCAAGGTCGGGGTATCGTTCGTCGTCTCTCGTCAGGACGAAGTGCGTGAGCGTTTTGTAGTACTGGACTGAGATGCGCTCGAGGAAGGTGTCTCTGAGCGGCGCGATGTAACTGTCCATGTGGATCCGCTCCAGAGGCAGGCTGGGCTTCAGGACCTTCTCCAGCACTTCGTCACACACATCCAGCACCATCAGGAACACGCGCAGGTCTGCGTTTCGCCTCATCAGAACCATCAGGTCCGAATCGGATGCGGTGCAGTCCAGAGAGTCGGCCTTCAGGGCGGTGCCGTTGAGCAGCAGAGATAAACGCAACAGCGGCGCTCGGTTGGGGTCGGCTAACAGGTGGCACATGGAGGAGGAAAAGGTGCAGTAGTCGATGGAGAGCGAGCGCAGGTTGGAGAGACGCTGCAGCTCTGAGGACAGCAGCAGGCTGGAGGTCTGGTGGTCCAGGAGACTCAGGTGATGCAGAGTCTCAGCACTCTGGTTGGACAGCGAGGACAGAGAGCGCGGGGTTAAAATGCCCGGCATGAAGGAGCAGGAGAGCCACTTCAACTGTCTGCTGTTCGACAGGAAGTCCTTAAAAAGCTGCTGCATCCTGAGAGAGAGAGAGAGAGGGGAAATTGTATAATTGCTGAATAATCATTAAGAATAAGGAGCAGAGGAAGTTCATGTTGACTCACTGAAGCTCCTCTTCACAGCATGTAGAATAAAAACTCGACACATTACAGCTTTTTTAACTGGACATCAGCTGATACAAACTCTGCTGAATGTTTGCTGTGAAATTCAACGCTAAGGGCACATCGTCGTTGCTACGTGATGTCATCAGTGTGCGCCACTCGCTCAAAGTTTAACCAGGCACTTCAGCAGGCTACGTACGAAAACTAACGTCTAGAAGTCCTGGTTTAATAAAATACAGGTGATGCAGCTTTACCCGGTTCAATAAAACACCAACAGCTTTTAGGAACGACGAAGTATTTTTTTATTATTTGGAAAATGGCATTTTGAAGGGAATTGTTGTTTTTTTTTAGAGGACATCTGGGTTCATTTGTCCACAATCAGGAGAAGATATGATTCACAAAACTTTAATGATCACAAGTTCTGTTTTTGAGACATATATATTACGCACTATTGTGTTTGTCTACAGCAGAAGAAACAGGATCCAATAGTTCTCTAATCACCCTGAGGAAACATGTCACTGTCTTAGGGTGTGTTGGGGCTGGGGGTTGGAGTGTATCTCGACACGGACCTGCTTCAAACAGACCGGCCGTGAGCAGGACTTACTCTTTGATCTTCTTGCCCCCTCGGTCGACCTGGCTGAGGTAGGAGCCGTCCTGCTGAACCTCGTCCTGAAGAATGAAGGTGTCTCCGTACACACTGAGCTTCTGCAGGTTCCTGCACACAACCACAGGATAGTACACTTTTACTACAGCTCCTAGCATTACAACAGGACTGTGCCAAAATAGATGAGGTCACGCTGAGCATTAGAAACCTACTACACACACACCATGGCTTTTTGTTTGAATGTGCAGGAATAACGCTGACTGCTGAGCACGGCGGTGTGTAATAATGAAACACTGAGCTTTTCACGAGCAGTAAAATCCAGAAACCTGGTTAAAGATCAGCTCCACAGTGTGCACACGTCTGCTCTGAGCTTTAACACGTCACTCTGAGGAGACCGGACATGTCAGCTTTCTCCTCTGCTGCTGCATCAGTCTCCACAACATTGTAGCAGTGTGTGAGTGTGCGAGATGGCGTGCGTCTCTGAGTCAGATTACACGAGGAAGATCCTCTAATGATAGACCTGCGATTAAAGAGAATTACTACGTCCTACTCACGCCGTCAATCATCCAGAAATCAGCTCATGCAGATGAAGATACACAAACAACCCCTCGGTATAACAGTGACAGGATACAGGAAGCTGGAACTTCTTCCGCAGGCCACGTCCCTTTTTAGTCTCATGACAAGTACGCGACGTTATAATTCGACAAGCCTCTCCTCTTTTAAATCCAACGTCTCCTGTCTGTAGCCATGCGGCGAGATCTCAGTCGTCCTGTCGGTGGATTTGGGTCGAGCGTCGCAGCAGCAGCGTTCACGTACTCAGACTTTAATCTGAGATTTCTCACACCGACACAAAGCTCTACTACCTCGAAATACAAAAAACACCAAGAGGCTCACTCGGTTTTAAACATTCACGACTGAAGAGAATGTTCCAGCAGCGGCGCAGACTGATGACATCATCGGGTAGTGGCTGTTTAAACAGAATGCTGTTTCAGGAATGTTCAGATCCTACTTATTTAGGATTTAAAGGGTTGAAACCGTCGTGTTAAAACACTGATCGAGATTAAACACTGCAGTTAATACTGAGCCACGCCTGGATCGTCATGTTCACTCCTGAATACAAGTCAATCATGTTCAGTTAATAACAACAGCACGTTATACTTTGAGTTTATTTATTGGATTTATTCTTTTTATTTAGCGCCATAACCGGATATGTGATGATGATGATGATTACACACTACAAAGACACGAAGTTCTCCATTTACAGATAATTCACTTTAAAAACAGTCTTTCGTTATAATCAGATAAACACGTGTCTCATAAAAACCAAAAGACTGGTGTTTAATCCACTTTAATCGCTCGGAGGTGAAATGAAGCAACCATCTTAAAGCGGCCGTATGGACCTTTTCCCTCTCAGTTCACTCAGAACTGCTCCAGATTTATTTTCATTCTCTCATTCTACTGGATTTAAATAAAAAAATATTATAATTCAATATAATATAATTACATGAGTTTAACAAAAAAATTAAAACAAGGAATTCAAAATGATATAAATATTATAACCCTTGGCATGTACTGATATTTAATTCTGCCGACTGTACCAACAAAATATTAATGAGTTATTATGAATACATTAACATACTTTCATTAGAAAGAGTATTGCTGATGTCATACTTGTAAATAACACTCAGTCAAAATGATCCTTCTAATGTATTTACTTGATATAATTAATCTTTCACACCGGTTTCACAAGCACATCCATTACTCCAAAGCAAACATCATCATCATCATCATCAATATGAATAATAATAATAATATTATTATTATTGCAATTTTTAATATTATTTACATGAAAATATATCATTATTTTAGTGACCGTCACTTCTGTAAATATGATATTTCTAAAATGAAAACCGATTATTAATTCATTAATTCTGAGTCTTAAAGTTATTAATTCTGCTATTTCTACACAATTAAAATATAAAATTTATTATTGGTGCTATTAATATTCTCTTATTAACTCCTCAGAAAACAACACTTATTATTGTTATTATTATTATTAGTAGTAGTAGTAGTAGTAGTATTATTGTTGTTATAATAATAATAATAAACAATAATGATAATTATTATTATCATCATTTTTTAATTTTTATTTATAATTTTTTTTATTGATTCTTATACACTTTTCAGAGTACAACAAAATATCTCAATACAGAATCAA
>JAFFST010000313.1:15428-26479 GCA_022414735.1 Noturus placidus | reverse complement strand
ACCTGTTGTTGATTCTTCACAAAAAAATACAGTTTTATATCTTTTTGTTTGAGGCCTGAAATGTGGCAAAAGGTCGAACAGTTCAAGGGGGCCGAATACTTTCGCAAGGCACTGTAAATAAAAGACCAAGTATAATATTTTTGTCTCATTTGTTTAATTGGGTTCTCTTCTGATGTCTGATGATGTTTTTTGTCATATTTATGCAGGAACATAGACAATTCTAAAGGGTTCACAAACTTTCAAGCACCACTGTAGATATTTGTAGATTTGAGGATATACCATGCTGATGTATCTCTTTTTATAGGGACGTCCCGGGCCTTCTGGACCTCCAGGATTAAAGGTATTTACTATTTTGTGTCTTAGACTAATTACAAAAAAAAAAAAAGTGCCACTAGCATAGGAAATGCTGCCTTTTGTGTGTGTGTGTGTGTGTGTGTGTGTGTGTGTGTGTGTGTGTGTCTTTTAGGGTACCCAAGGACGATCTGGTTTTCAGGAACTTTCAGGTCCAAAGGTACACATTATTACTTATATTACTTATTCATAAATTTTCTTCAATATTCAAGCTTTTCATATGTATTTTTCTTCGCAGACAATACCGTCTTGTTTTCAGTATAATGATGGAACAAAGGATCGTATTGGACAGTTTTCTACCTTACAGTTCAGATTGCTGTTGATGTACAATACACTGATATATCATTGTATAATACTGTATGTTTAGGGAGATCAGGGTCCTCCTGGAACACCTGGTCCACAAGGAAGCGGAATTTTCTTTGTTAATATTGGAAGGGGGATAAAGGTAAAGTGTGTTTAGATTCAGTTCCAGACCAAATTTAAAAAAAATGTGTTTTTGCTTTTTTTTGTTTCTGTAAAACTGTGAGAACTCCTCGGGCTTTGAATAGGTGTTATTGTTACTATAGTATATTGACCTCAGAGAATCACAAAACTGATCATTTGCTCAAATGTCCCTCCTCAGGGTGACCCTGGAGATGTGGGAGAAAGAGGCTGTGATGGCAGACCAGTAAGTATTTCTACAAGCATTTTTCCAAGCTGAAAATTATTATTTTTTTTTTTGTGATCAGTTTCTCTGTTGAAATGGGTGTCCATGGAATCCTGGATGTTTCGTTAAACATTCTGTAGAGTTAGTACTCGTTTTTCCTCCTTGTAGGGACTCCCGGGCTCCTCCTTTCAGAAAGGTGAAAAGGGGGACAAAGGTGACCAAGGGAATGAGGTAGATTCACTTTCAATACATCATTAACATGAGTGTTACATAAGTTACACTTAGCATTTGCAAGGTTCACAGCTACAGGTTAAGTGCAATTAACTAGGTTGTTTGTCAATAAATAAATTTAAAAAAATTGGTGAATTAGTGTGGATTTTATTCTTTTCAGGGCTAATTTAAAACAACTTGACGTAGCAGTAGTGCTGGATACGTTCACTCATTTTGCTGTAGTTTCATTGCTGCTACACCTTTATTCGACTAATAATATTGCGTATTAATAATGTCTTTAAGGTGGTGTATTCACTAACGTACTGATATCTTAATGTTTTATATTTAGGGAACTCGAGGACTGGAAGGAGAGCCTGGATTAAGAGGAGTTACGGTAATGTTTTTTAAAAACTGTGTATTTCTATTAGGCCCTCGTTTTTAATATGTTTATAAATATACATTGGCTGATTAAGCCTGCCTCCATATACTGTAACTATCCTTAAATATTATTAAATTCTGCCTTTCATAGTGTTTAAATATGAGTATAAGCATGTGTCTTTAATAATTTTAAGGGTAAAAAAGGGGCTCATGGTCCTCTAGGCTACGTACCTGGCCCACCAGGACCTAAGGTGAGTGTATGTTTTTGTAAAATTCTCTCAAACCTTCTTACTGTAACTTAAAATGATACGACAGTCAACAAAATGCTACAGCTATAGTGTGAATGCTGTCTTTTCATCTTTACCAGGGAGAGAAAGGTGATCTTGGTCCCCCAGGTCCCCCTGGAGACAAACATGAAGTACGTTCATGACTTTATTATCATAATAATATGGCATAATAAATTGATATTTAGCATTTTTCGTACAACTCGGATTGCTGATCCTATTGTGTGTTGAGTCTAAAATCTCTGAGAATATTAAATTACAAAAAAGTAACATTTTAAGTAATTTCCTTTACTGTGGATCTGCAGGTTGCTAGATGTCTGCTCAAGGGGTTTGAGGGAGATGCTGGATGTGAAGGACAACCTGGGCCACCTGGTATGAAAGGTTAGTGGATCTGAAGGATTGTATTCTAAATGTATTTTAGAATTCAATGTAGCTATAACTCCATGAAACAAGTAAGTTCCTGGGTTCTCTCGCATTATGGCAGCAATCATAACGAGCACAGAAACCACAAAGCACAAATGCCTCTATCCTGAAAGCTTTCCCACGGCAAAAAAATGCAATTTTTTTTTAACAGAAGTACCTCTGAACGTTACAAAGTCCTCACACTGGAGACTCCTTCCAAAAATGTTAAGCGCTGTGATATAAAGTGGCATATGATGGAGAATGAATGATTCATTTTTACTGTTTGTCTCCGTTATGATTTCTAGGTGTTGCAGGATTTCCAGGACTGCCAGGACATCCAGGTAACTATACAAATGTGGAGGATATACAGTAGTTAGTTAAAAGTATTAAACAAAATGGCAGAACATGCACGTAAAATGATATGCGTTGAAAACCTACATATACTGCAGTTTTTGAAAAAAAAAAATGCAAATGAGAATGCTTTAACTGAAAAACTAAATTATTTTAAAACAGAGAGATAAATAGTAAATAGATAATGTTCCTAGCTTTCATTTTCCCAAAATGTGTCAAATCTAAAATAAATAAATAAATAAATAAATAAGAAATTATAACGTTTGTTTTGAAATTCTTCCCTGTGCTGTATGTACTTCATGTAATGTAGCATGTAACATGTAGCTTGTGTATGGTTATAGGTTCACATGTCCTTGGACCCACGGGGCCATGGGGTCTGCCAGGTCAAATAGGACCCAAAGGGGAGAAGGGTAATGCAGCACCAGATCAGACCGGACCTCCAGGTAGAGATGGTCCTCAAGGAGTACAGGGGCCTCGTGGAGACCCAGGACCTCCAGGCCCAGTATTTCCTCCAGGTTACAAAACTTTTTTTACATAACGCTACTCTATACTATCGGAGGTGATAATTGTGGTCTTATTCTTATAATTAAATCAAATAGAATTAAATGGGGTTTTTTTGCATGTTTTTGGTACTCTTCAGTCATCTTGTTTTCTATAACACTTACTAACGGATTATCTCCATGTGTATAATATCCTCCACTTATTAAAGATTTCAAGGGACCTCCGGGCATTCGTGGTAATGATGGCCTTCCGGGACCAAAGGGTATACAAACTGTCATGATTAAATTCTACTACAGGTTGTAAATAAAGTAACGGAAGAGTATTGGATCTTTACATCATTTTATGAGGTCAAATTCTTAGAACGTTTTCATATGTATGTAAATTCTTGTTTGTTATTACAGGTGATAAAGGGGATGCCTGTTATGAATGTTGCTATGGATTACAAGGTCCCCAAGGCCCACCAGGCCAACGAGGCCTTCCAGGTATATAAAATTATCAAATTTTACAATTATCTTGAATACATTTACTGTGACATTAATTAAATGCAACTTGAAAATTTGTATATTATTTTATACTTGTAGGTATAAATATCTCACCTGGCCCAAAGGGGGATGCGGGTTTTAAAGGCGTCGCTGGTTTACCGGGTTATGAGGTATAATAATGACAATGAGGATAAAATCATTGTTCTGTTACATTACAATGGCATCATGAACTCATTAATTGCTCTCACTAACATGAAATACCAGTGCAGAATTTTGTATCTAGGGGTGTACTGTTAGTCCATTTGCCTTGTAGGAATTAGAATGAAATTGAAAGTAATGACGTGGTGCACGTACGTTGGTGGACTAAAACGCCAAAAACCTTTACTGAGTGACATACTGGTCTTTCTTCACTCATTAGACACCATTACAAGCAACAAACTTCTCTTGAATATCAACCAAGCACAGATAACAGAGAGCCAGTGATAATATCAATTAATTCATTCATATCAATATAAAACATAGTTTTATATAGTTTTCGGTCACACTCATTTTCAGTCAAACTTCTTGGTTCATTTCATAAAGTTGTGTGGAACCATGGTTGAATCGCTTTGAAGCTGGTTGTTTTGGTCTGCACCCGAGTGTGATGGTGCAGCCCAAACACACAGGGAATTAATTTAAATTCAACTAAGTATCTTATACATGAAAACATCCTAACGTGAACCTTTATGTAGATATTTGGCATGAGGTATAGTTACACTAAAAAAATAAACATGAAGAGTCATTGTACAAATTTGGTTCTTAATTGTTTAAAGGGATCTCCAGGGCCACCTGGACTCCAGGGTGTACCAGGAGAGAAAGGAAGTGGAGGAAGCTCTTGTCACATTGGAATGAAGGGAGATAAGGGGTTTCCAGGCTTACCAGGCCTCCCTGGTCGAGATGGTCTCCATGGTTCACCAGGACATCCTGGATCTAAGGGACTACCTGGGGCCAAGGGTGACTCTGTAAGTAGTACTGCACCTCAAATGTGATTTTCTTTTAGAATTATTTGCATTTATGTGACTAACTATGGATTGGTGTTTTGCTTGGTCCATATAATTTGAAGGATGTATTCGCTCCCCTAGAAACCTAAACTAAAAAACAGGCCTACAAAAGCATTGATCATTTTGTGATTAGAAAGTTGCATTAGGCCCCATGGGAGATCCAGGACCTGCTGGGTTACCAGGGATTCAAGGAAACCCTGGGCCAAGTGGGCCACCAGGTCCTCCCGGATTTGGAGTACCTGGATTTCCTGGACAGAAAGGCAAGCATGGAGTTCAAGGCATCAGAGGCCCACCTGGACCTCCAGGCAAGGAAGAAGAACATTTTTGATATACTTTAAATACTCATCCTTTTGGTGGTAATGTAAAACTTCAATACTTTTTTGGTAGGTGAGAAAGGAGAGTGTAGTAGAAGTGGCACAGGATATCCAAATTCAAAAGGCCAGAAGGGACTTCCAGGGCCAGATGGGCCACCAGGTATGTACTAGGACAGCCTCTGGCATTATTAGTGCATCTTATCCTGTTTTACTTACTGGGCCTATGAGTTCACAGGCAGTCCTGGACCCCCAGGTCGTCCAGGCACTCCAGGCTTCCGTGGTCCAAAGGGAGACAGAGGCACTTTATTGCATACAAATATTGGACCACCAGGGATCAAAGGTGTGCATACAATCAATTTATGCATTCTTATATTCAAATTCAAATAGCTGCCCTGACAATTACACTTTGAATATATCAATATGTGAGTTTGCAATGTGTATGTAGGTAATAAAGGCCAGTCAGGGCTACCAGGAGTTCCCGGAATCGGCTTAAATGGACTACCTGGACCAGTGGGACCATCGGGAATACCAGGGTCAAAGGTGCAATAGTACAAATAACACTTATGTGCTATGTAAATATTTTGGACATCAGGTTCGTTACTATAACAAATTATCCTTAGGGTGAACCTGGATATGGCCCACCAGGGCTAGAAGGATTGGCAGGAATTCCAGGTGAATCAGGTTTTAAAGGTCTACCAGGAGACCCAGGTGTTCCTGGTTTCCCTGGACCATTTGGAATCACAGGAAAGCCAGGGGAGTCAGGCCCCAAAGGTAGACACTTCACAAGCAAAATAGGCTAACATACTCTCATATTCTCTAATTATTCACTAATTGCAAATCAAAGGAATCATGTGACTGTGTGGTCTCAATACAGGAAATAAAGGTGCAGTGGGTGTTCAGGGATTACCAGGTGAACCAGGTGACTGTCACCTAGCAACTGGTATACCAGGAATTCCAGGAAGTAGAGGTCAATTAGGCTCCAGAGGTTAGCCAGCACATGCTTATCTCAAATATGGCCATTAAATTATGTAAACATGAACTACATAGGAAGGTATACTATGGCATTTTTTTCTTGTTAAAAATACCTGTCTTACACATACAGATGTATTTTCAGGACCAAGTGGAGAGAAAGGCATTAGGGGTAGCCCCGGTGTGCCAGGCTTTGGTAAGTCTGGTTTACCTGGACCCCTGGGACCACCTGGGTCCTCAACACCGGGAGCACCAGGACCTCCTGGAATACAAGGTCTCACAGGGACAAATGGACATCCTGGTGTACCAGGTAACATGTGTGGAATTAACCCTGCCATATTATGAAAAATGTGAAAAAGTAATTTTTTTTGTTGATTCTCTAATTGGTAACCAGGACCCAAAGGTGAACGGGGGCCATCAGGACTATCAGGTGTTGAAGGCCCATATGGCACCGTTGGACCCACTGGACCACCTGGACCCAAAGGTCAGGCACCAAGACAAGTTTCAATACACCCACACTTGCCATTGATGTTTCAAAATAAAGTCAACAAATAAAGACTTACATTTTCTGCTGACAGGGTCTCAGGGCTTGTCTGGAGAAAAAGGTCAGAAAGGGGTTCCTGGTGTTCATGGAGATCCTGGAGTATCTGGGCCTCCTGGTCCTTCCATGGTGGAACATGGGCCTATAGGAGACCCAGGTCCACCAGGTAAGTATCATCCAACAAGCATACACTTTTTGTGAAAATATTAGAATTTTTTAATGTTTTATGCTAGTCCACTCTTGGGAAAAGCTTCCATATCTTAGCTTATATCTTAATATTTCATAACTTTTACAGCAATCCTTTTTGGAGCCTATTCCAGCAGTGCTGGGTGTGAGGCAAAACTAAACCCATGATGAGACCCAAGTCCATTGCAGTGCACCCTGCACATACATTCACAGACTATTTCACACCACGCACCAATTTGGAGTCACCAATTCACCTCCATGCATTTTTCTGGAACGTGGTAGGAAACCAGAGAATGTGGAAGTGGCAACACTACCCACACCAAGGCAATTATACCCCACTCAATAAAAATGTATTTTGAATTAAACCTTAACAGGCCTACCAGGTTTACCTGGTACAATGGGAGATCCAGGATTCCCAGGAACTAAAGGAATGAATGGGAGCAATGGGATACCAGGAAGGCCAGGACCACCAGGTGCATGTTTGGGCATATTGTACAAGTATTTGTGAGAGAATTATGTTCTTGTATTGAAATCTGTCTTATTAGTTATGGGTTTATCATTTTAAGTTATTTCTTTCTAGGCCTTGTTGGTGATAGAGGTGTTGACAGCTACGTTCCTGGTGAACCAGGCAATATTGGGCCTAGAGGTGATACTGGATTTATAGGTTTTCCTGGTGAGTTCCTCAATTTATGGAGCTGTGCAGTTTTTATCATGTTTTCAGATTTTCAGTTCTTGCATTTACTTGGTTGCATATATTTATTTCATAAGGTCCACAAGGTGTGAAAGGAGAGCCAGGTGAACCCGGAACCACGGGTAGCAGAGGAGAAGATGGGGCTATCGGACTCAAAGGACACAAAGGTGCCCGGGGTACAGGCATCCTGGGGCTTCCTGGGCAAAAAGGGCAAAAGGTAGAAAATGTTCTCCCTATTTTGCATCCCTTAATACTTCATTACTTCAACTTCAATACGTATGTGTTGTGTTATCACAGGGAGAGCCTGAATTTGGATGTAATGCTCCATGTAAAGGAGAGAAGGGAAATGTTGGATTTCCTGGTCTACCAGGTAACCCTGGGCCAACAGGATCTCCAGGAGACACTGGAGCCCCTGGATTTCCAGGTGAACACTAATTTAGTAATCACAGATATTGCTAGTGCTCTTAGAATGATATTTGTTCATGTAGTTCTTTTTAACTTTCAAAATTTTTGCTATGTGCCTGTTTCAGGGCCTCTAGGTTCACCTGGTCAACCAGGCTTGCACGGCGCCCCTGGACGTCCTGGACCTACAGGCCCAAATGGAGATCAAGGTACATGTATATTTATACTGTAGATTATTCACTTCTTGTCTTCAGTGTTGACATGATTTTTATCTCCCTAAAAGTTTAATTTTGTAATGTTTTTCTCTTAAGGTCCTGATGAACCATAAGCTTTACACAATGTTCTGTCAATGTCTATCAAACAGTTATTGGTAGAGCATAACTATTTTGGATGTGTAGACAAGTCAATTATGTTTTGGTTAGAATGAGTAATAGATGCAAACTTTATGACTGGTCACAGGGACTCCTGGTCCTCCTGGTCTTCCTGGACTTGTTGGCCAAAAAGGCAACCATGGTCGGGATGGCTTTCCTGGACCACCAGGTCTAAGGGGAGATAATGGTAGAAGCCTATGTTTATTGAATTTCATTCAGTGTGCTTTAGCCTAGCATTGACTATATAATGGTATTTATTTGCATTAATGTTATCACAGAAAACCTAATAGTCCAAGTCCTAGAATAATCAGAATGCACATTAGAACATGTAAGCTGCAAATAGGTTGCATATTTTTCAGATTGTACGAAGAGCATTCTGGGCATAAAGGGACATAAAGGGCAATCAGGCGAGTATTTAAATAAACACTGTACCTACATTCTAACCATAACTGTTTTGCATAATTCCAATGTATTTTTTGTTCACCAATTTGCTATAAAAGAATATCAGGTTTAATTGTATTCTGCCACATTGTCAGGTCCAAAGGGAAATAGGGGACTTAAGGGTAAACCAGGTAATGGGTTTCTCGGTCCTATGGGAAACAAGGGACCCCCAGGGCCACCGGGACCTTATGGTTCTCCTGGATATCCTGGGGCTCCAGGAGAATGTTTATCTGGGAGAAAAGGAGAACCTGGTCTTCCTGGAAGACCTGGAAATCCTGGTGAGGAGTCGTTCTTACTTACCAGCATCTCTTTCACTATGGGATTTTCAGCCAGCCTCCTAATTTAAATTTGCCAAATGTCTGATCCACAGGGCCACAAGGCCCCAGAGGCCCTCCAGGACATTCCCTAATGAAAGGGGACAAGGGAGACAGGGGACTGCCAGGTAGACCAGGTCTTGCTGGAGAGAGGGGAATCCAAGGACACTCTGGTCTTCCGGTGAATTACTCCTCTGAACTCCCAATCATCCCAATTTAAGCTCCCAGTTCATTAAACTGCATATAGCCTATAAGTATGAATGCTGTGCATGGCTTTTGAACTAGTGTCTGTTTTCTGGACTCTTCACCAATACCTTAAAATAACATGCCTAATTTTATTTTATCAATGCTGGCAGGGACCTGCTGGTGCTCCTGGTGCTCATGGGACAAAAGGGGATCCAGGGCTTCCTGGCCTTCATGGCTCACCTGGTGAGGGAATAGTAATTTGTATGAGACTGCTAACTTCTTAAGAGAAATCTACTGTAAATAAGATCTTTTGTTCGAAAAAAAAAAAACCCAAGGAAATATGAAACGGAAAACATCTCTAAAGCATTAAGCTGCTGTGAATCACCCTGGCAGGCTTGCGAAAGTCAGGTTTGGTGAAAGTTTATGAATTGATGTAACGGCTATGTCGCAGGTCATTATAACTGAGATAGAGACAGCAAAATACATGAATGACACACACAATTATATATTTAAATAATATTATGGCTCTTTTGACCCAAGTGACTGGATCTCAGATAAGAATAAACCTTTTGTCTTTTTTTATCCAACTAGCTCATATTTCAGTCATGTTGTCATGGTAAAAGCAGCCTACCACCATAGTAGTGAATACTTGGCATATACCAAAACCACATACTATACTAAATTATATTTTTGAAAAGACTGTTGTAGCATTGCTGCAAAGACTGACTCTTATAATTTTGGGTTGTGATCATCTTCTAACTAATTATTTTACTCACATTTATTTTTTGTGTCTGATTGTAAACTTTGCACTTTGTGACCATTCAGTAATTAAGAAAATAGAGAAATTATGGTATGTTGTACATAATAAAGGGGGAACTTGTTTGTTTCTAACCAGTTATGTATTATGCATGCAGGTGAACCGGGAGATCCAAACTACAATCATGGACGGAAAGGTGAACCTGGATTTAAAGGTGTTCCTGGACCACCAGGTTAGACCATTCTGGAGTCAGCTGTCTTAGTAGTCACAGGGATCTTTGTAGTATTTGTGTTAAACATTTCGTTCAATACACGTGTACATTAGAATATATGAAAATGCACAGTCCCCATCCTTTATATGCCTTGTGGTCTATCTTAGGTCCAGATGGACCTAGTTCTTGTACACCAGAAATTACTCTTCCAGGGGAACCTGGGCCAGGGGGAAACCCTGGAGATCGTGGGCCCTCTGGATTTGCTGGGTCCCCTGGAATACCAGGGCCAACAGGTGCAGTGTCAAGTTTGCATATTAGGATTGGTGGTGTCCATATTAAAAAAAAATCTCTTGAGAGGTTTAATTTATGGGAACATCTCTTTTGGTACAGGCTTGCAAGGCTCCAGGGGACCTCCAGGCAAGGCTGTTCCAGGACACCCTGGCTTCCCTGGACATAAAGGAGATAAAGGAGCACCTGGACTACCAGGTTGGTGCCCAACTTGATACATTTTTACACGTGAATGCATGAATAAATGAATGAATGACAAATGGTTTCTCTTTAGGGCCAGATGGCTATGTGGGGCCGCCAGGAAACAAGGGTGCTCAAGGGCCTCCAGGAAAGGCAGCACAAAGAGCTCTCGATAGCTTCTTGCTGACCAGACACAGCCAGAATATCCAAGTTCCCAACTGCCCACAAGGAACCACTTTCATTTATTCAGGATACTCACTACTGTTCATCCATGGGAATGACAGGGCACATGGACAAGACCTGGGTAACATTCACATTAACAAAGGATTGGTGTGTTGATATACAGTAGGAGACATACAGCTTTAGAACCCTACAATAGAGTGTTTCCCAGGCAGAAAGGGTTCCAACCCTGTTATGAAGCGACTTCCCCTTAATTTAAAAAAAAACAAAAACTGCCAAGACAATGTATCAGGTATCAAGATAATTTGATTACATTGGAAATGCCTGACGGGCTCATATATTATATATATATATATATATATATATATATATATA